>KE157607.1:185798-205657 GCA_000411055.1 Leavenworthia alabamica
GTTAAGAGAAACCCAAAAAGATAGTCAAAAGAAAAGAAAAAAGTAGAATATAATAAATAAAAGATAGATATTAGTCTCTCTTTCATTATCTACCTAAGGGGCGAAGGAAACAATCTAAGAGGCTTCTTCTTCTAGGGTTTCGCGTGCGACTTCCGACGGCCGATACAATCTTCAACCACTCATAAAAGGTAAAATTCAAATAGATTTTGTAACCTTTAGTTCTAAAAACCTTTAATTCGATCTATCTTTCGTTTCTCTCTCAGTTTTTCTTCTCGTTCACCACAAATTAGAATCGATCTCAATTTCATTTTGTTGTTTGAAATTTGTTATGTTTCATTATGATTTTGTTGGAAAATTTCTAACTTCTATTGTTTTGTTTTGGTTTGGTTTCTCTGATTACTTATTTTCAGATCTGAGATTTTGTCTGCAGCTGGTTAGGAAATTGCTTACTTTAGCTACTCTTATGATATGATTTGATTGGTTTTGATATGTTATGTTATGTGTTATGATGAATTGGAGTTTGCTTATAGTTGTAAATATGAGAACTTTTAAGTATTTTGATCAAAAAGTAATTGGTTTGGTTCCTTTTATTTTCATGGTCTTTGATATTAATCATATGTTTGTTGTTGCTTCTCTTCTGGGATATGTTTAAAATTGTTTATTTTTTGTCAAATCTATGGGTCTACTTTGTTATAACTTTAGCTTTTGTTGATTGAGGGGAGCCATGATCTATAATGTGCAGGAAACATGAAGCCTGTCTTCTGCGGTAACTTTGAGTATGATGCTCGTGAGAGCGATCTTGAGCGCCTTTTCAGAAAATACGGCAAGGTTGACAGGGTTGATATGAAAGCTGGTAAGTCTTGTCTCCTACTCTCTTACTTTTTTGTTTTGTTCTCCTTAGTTTTTTCTTTGTTGTTAACTTGGATTTACAAAGAAGCCTCGTAAACCACTACAAATCCGATGAGCACAACCGAAATTCAAATGCATTGTTCTCAAAATCCACTTACGTGTTCATTCCACAAGAATCCCTAGAGGACTGTTCTTTCATAGTGTCTTCTCTGCATCCCACATTCCGTATACCATCAGTTCCTCAGTCATCCGATTCCAGCATCTGCCTAACCACTTGGCGTGCCCATCGTGAAGTTCAGGGCATGTCTCAGAAGAGAAAAGATTGGGTAATTTTAGGGAAATATACTCAACATTTGATTTTGACGCAGGATTTTTTTCGATCTTGGAATACCCATTCTCCCTCCGAGCCCATTGATGGACCAAAGGAAAAATCCATTTCCTGCCCAAAAGTGTCGCCCTCTTGCACATTGACACACTACGTTTTCATATTCCCGCGTTAGTTGCATTTCATTCCTCTTGACTTTTCTTCTCCTGGACATGCCTCTTTGGTAGAATCATACCAACTTCTCACAGCAGAGGCATCAGATCATATGGACTGTGCGTCATCCTGTTCTGTTCACAATTCCGTCTGATCCTCTCGTTTTCAGTTAAATATTGACATATTAATTCCATAAGGCAAGGTCTGTAACAACCCTTTACTAGTCACTTATAGGAATTGATCAAAATTTATGTCACAGAAGGTAGTCAAGATCTGTTCTTATACGCCTGATCCTATGAGGATCGTTCCGTGTTGGAAATCCTTTTTCAGGATGGTTTTTAACTTAGTATCTCTGATTCTATTAATGTTCTGATTTTTGCCATTTGTTTCTTTCCCCAGGGTTTGCTTTTGTCTATATGGAAGACGAAAGGGATGCTGAAGATGCCATCCGAGCGCTTGATCGCTTCGAATTTGGCCGTAAGGGTCGTAGACTCCGTGTCGAGTGGACAAAGGTAGGAAATTCACTATCATTTTCAGAGTTACTATAAGAACGGACTAAGTTAGAGAATGCAAATTCTAATGGTTGGTACAGAATGACCGTGGAGCTGCTGCAAAATCAAGTGGTTCGAGGAGATCATCGTCTGGCATGAGACCTTCCAAGACTCTGTTTGTGATCAACTTTGATGCAGAGAGCACTAGGACTCGGGACTTGGAGAGACACTTTGAGCCGTATGGGAAGATTGTAAATGTTAGGATCAGAAGGAATTTTGCATTTATCCAGTATGAGTCGCAAGAAGATGCTACCAGAGCACTGGATGCTACAAACTCAAGGTTTCTTCTATTTTTTCAATTTCACTCTCATATGTCCCAAAATGTTTTTACTTACTTAAAGCTTCTTGTTATCTTTGTTCTTGCAGTAAGCTAATGGATAAGGTGATCTCAGTTGAGTATGCAATGAAAGATGATGGTGCGAGAGCCAGTCCTGAAAGACGACGTGATAGGTCACCTGATAGGAGAAGGCGGTCACCTAGTCCTTTCAGAAGAGAAAGAGGCAGTCCTGACTATGGCCGAGGTGCTAGTCCAGTAGCTCACAGAAGGGAAAGGACTAGTCCTGATTATGGACGAGGAAGACGCAGCCCGAGCCCTTACAAGAGAGCAAGACTTAGTCCAGATTACAAGAGGGATGACCGTAGGAGGGAAAGGGTGGCTAGCCCAGAGAATGGAGCTGACAGGAACCGAAGTCCAAGAAAAGGACGTGGTGAAAGCAGAAGTCCTCCTCCATATGAGAAGAGGAGGGAGAGATCAAGGTCAAGGTCGAAGTCAAGCCCTGAGAATGGTCAAGTTGAAAGCCCTGGACCGATACTGGAAGAAGAAACAGAAGCAGGAAGAGGATATGATGGTGGTGAAAGCCCAATCCGTGAGAGGTAATAACCCATCTTAAACTATCTTTAGATTACATTTGATTTGTATCAACATAATAACACTTAGATGTTTCTTTTTGTGTGGTCTAAACTGAAGCAGCCCCTCGCGGTCACCTCCAGCAGAGGAATGATATGGATGCAGAGAGAAAAGTATATTGGATTTACAAAAAAACAATGTCTCGTGAAGTAGTTGTACCTGAAGTCGTTTGCTATGTCATGTTTAATTTTTAGTGTCTCCTTTGAATACTTTTGTAAACTTTATTATATGACTCGATCGAGTTTGGGTTATCGTAAAACTTTGATCTTTACTCTGGAATCTGGATTATATGAGCGCAACTTATCTTCTCTCTTCACATGAACAACATATGTCAGAAGAGACTCGACAGGAACTTAGTGGTTCGCATTTGGGTTTTATGAAAACTATAACCAAACTCAACCAAAATTTTTTGTCTTGTTTGGTTGATTCTTCTTTGGTTCGGTTTTATTTATGGAAATTGTGGCCATACTCAACATGGTTATATTATTTTATATACATTATCGTCATATTATGTAATGGGTAACTAAAAATGAGGATGATAAAAGAGGGGAAAGATAAAGTTAGGCAGAAACATTACTACAATGGAGAGGTGTTGTAAAGAGTTTGGTAACTTATTAGGCTAAAACTACTAAAAAAAGTAAAGAAAATGAAAGTGTCTCAAATGTAGAGACATGAGAGTCTATAAACGCAACAACTCCACACACACATTGTTATCTTATCGATGTTCACTTATAAAATTCAAGTAGTGAACGCAATCTACTACTAGCTATTATATTTTGATCTTGATTGATAGAGACTTGAGTTGTTAACTTTGTTCTTCCCAACAAGTTTAATAATGTTCTTGGGAACATGGAGAGTTAATGTCACCAACTCGTCCAAAATTTTATCAAGAAGAAAGATTTGAAAGTCAAAAGAGAATTGAAACAGTGTTTGTTTTCTCTACTTCAAATTGAATATTAATAAATCATTACTTTGCCGACTTTAGTTAGATTGTATAGAGTATATAAAATAATCTTAAAAGGGAAAGGAATATAAAAATGACCCCAATTAAATATGGACCGTTGGATGTGATAGCCGTCAAATACTCAAATTGATAAACCAGCCCTCTTGGCTAGTGTTGGTTTTAAACCCAACAAAGAAGCGCTTCTTCTTTTGACTTTCACAACCACAAAAAACTCCTTTATTTTTTTCGGCTATAAAGACAAACTTTTATTTTTGTCTCTCTTTTTTTAATATATATTTATTTTAATGTAATAGGAAAAGTGAGTAATTACCTTTTCATAGATTATAAGATTACAACAACTAATGACAATTAATTAAATATATTAAGTAAGAAGATGAAAAGATGGGAACAGGGGAACAAGAAGTTACTCATGATTTCATCTCTCACAATTCAATGAATCTAATTGATATGCATTGACGCGTCATTCTTGTATTATTTTAATATATAAATGATGTCAAAAGAAAGAATCTTTGGTCTTACAAGCAAAAATCGAAATGTTATACATCTATCATATATTCATATCCTAGTCAACATTCATGATTCCATTTCCAAAATAAAATAAATAAACATTGATGATGATGATGATGATTCGTTTTTAACTGTATGAAGAAACGTTCCGAGTAAAAGGAATCTATATTATTATTTTATTTTCAATATTAAATAGTTCCATTAATGTTAATAAGTTTTCAATTAAAAATTAACTGATAATTTGTGCATTAACTTAGAAATATATATATATATATATATATATAATTTTTTACTATTTAAATAAGTTTCGTTTAGATTTGATTTTTTTATCAAATATCGTTTTAGGTTTTCATGGTAAACGTTTCACAGAAAAATACAATTTTATTTTTCTTATTTTAATATATTGATCAATAAAAATTAGATAATATATTAACAGCGGTAGAATAAAAACTTTAGTTATTTTATTAATTTATGTAAAATTATTTAAACCTACATCTATTTTAAATCAGTGGGAGTAATAGAAATCTTTTCTAATTTTTGTTGTGTGCTATTCTTCACATCCTGTCATTCTCCCTAGAACTATGGTTTTCTAGCCCATTGATTTAGATAATATTTTATTTTTAAAATCAATTCAAAATCGAATTTTTTTTACTGATCAAATCAATTTTATTTTGGTGGATTATGTTTTATCCGGTATAATTATTTTTATTTTTCGTGTATTTAATTCAAAATATTTTCGAATAAAACGAAAAATACTAGTTTTTTTATTTTATGAATTTTTTTTCTTTGCGAGTTCAATCACCATTTCTAGAAAAAAAGAAGTTAAATTTTGAATTTATATTTAAATTTTAAATTAAATTATGAACTGCACATATATATTAATAAATAAAATAAAATTGTTAATACTAATTTAAATAAATATTAAACTAGTAAAAACATAGGAGTCCAAAATATATTAGTAAATATGTAAAAATTTATCGAAAATTCGTATTTTTAGTAAATATGTTGAAATCATTAAAAAATTTGACATACTTTTATGGATTTGATTTTGACAATTTGGAACAACTATTTGTATTGAAAGTGAATAAAAATAATTACTACACATAAATTTTTGATAGAATTTACTTGTGAATTCTAGCATGTTTTCTTGTTGTATTTTACTGAATTGATATCATACTTTATAGACCAAATATTTTCTCCACAAAATAACTTAAATTTTTTTTAACCTTAAGTGTATTTTGTTTCTTTAACTGTAATCTTGTTTCATCGTGTACTTTGATTGATTTCTCATTTGACCAAATTGTTATATAAATGAATCAGAGGAACACGTGTGATACGCCGCAAGGTTCTTTTGTTGGGACTGAGATCTCATCTACCGAAAGACATTTTCTACATCTAACTCAACCCACTTTAAGAAAATTTTCGTATAAAGACTAAAGAGCATATGCAAACAATATATATACATGTATTCACTTTTTGTTGTCAACATATATACGAAAAAGGAAACAAAAAAACAAATATATAGGACAAAAAGGTACGGCAGAAAAAAATGCACAAAGAGTGGCCATAATCAAAGATAACCATGAGTCCATGATCACCATCCCTTTTTCAATTTTGTACATAAAATAAGAATCGAAAGTTAAAATGCTTAATATATGAAGAAATATATATACTATCAATTACTTTAAAAAAACATAACCTATCCATTACTTATCACTTAATTTAATTTATCGTTCTTGATTCCAAATCTCCTTAAAATATTCTATGATTCTCTACAAGTCACCTTCCAACTTGTTCAATTCTGAAATATAAATTTTCACATGATAACTCAATTTGTTCTCATCAGGGCCATATTTGTAAGCAGTAAAATCTATTCATCAGTTAAAATCATTTTTTTAGTGTTTCACCATAAAATTTTGTATATTATTTTCAAATTTGGATTAATCTTACTTGGATACGCCAATCAGTTTTGAATGGTTTAAAGTCTTTGAATTAAGTAATTGGAGAATTCATGTTTAGTTTAATAATATGTTGTTTCGGAAGTTTGAAATTGTTGAGAAAAAGGTTTAATATATATAGTGAAGATATTAGGTTTGGTAGTAGTAAAGGGTTTAAATTTAGTAAGATTTATTTAGAAGAGATAGATATGGAAAATTGATTCAAAAATTTAATTTTGTTATTTGTTTGAATTTATAGATTTGAAAATTAGTTTTAATGGAGTTTGGAATGGATATAGATGAAATTTGAATTTGTAAATAAATATGTGGTATTGATTTGAAAATGATTGTTTATTTTTGGGGTTTAAAATGATTGTCTGTTGGATTGTTATTATGCAAGAAAAATAATTTTTTATGAATTGTTTGTTAATTTAAATTTATTAGAATTTAAATTAGGGATATAGACGAGGATTAAAGCAATTAGTATATGAGGTAATATACTTAATATGAATATAAATATTTTAATGGATATAGATGTAATTTGAATTTGAAATTGATTATTTATATTTGAAATTTAAAGTGTGGAGTAATAATAGGTGAAAATATACAAGTAGTTTCTAATATAGAATAATAATAGGTGAACTAATGAATATCACTAATATTGTTCAATTATAATTTTATTCTTTAATGATTATAGATAATATGTATTAACTAAATGTTTATACAATGATATTGTTTATAATTAATTTACAAAACAAAAATTATTTATTTTTAATCATATAGAAATAATAAGTAGAAAATGTGACATCGTAATAATATAATTATTTTTAGAAAAATGATCGCAACATGATTTGCCCCAAACCACAAGCACCTCTCTTCCTTTTCTTTTTTTGGTCCCAAACGAAATCCTCTGTTGAACACTATTTTGCCCGACTACTCTTTTGTCTGGTCAACGTCCGACCGGCCAATCCCACTTCATAGTTTACATATTAACTAACTTCCATGTTTTTATTGATTAGATTTTTCTTTATGCCTTATGTATATAACACAAATTTTATGATATTAAAACAAAGTAATTCATAAGTAATAAAAATGTGGATAAAGATATTTTCACATTTTAGAAATATTGTTCATGTTTTTTTTTTTTTGGAGTTGTCATCTAATCTCCAAACTCCACTTGGCAGTTGGCAACCTTTAATTCAACGTGTGGAACACACCGCGTGTAAACTTGCGACTTGGGGAAAAAGTTATAAACAAGAAATGATAGTAAAATATCAAAAGAGACAAAAATTAAGAAGTTTAAGTTCAAAACCCACTCGTCTAGGCATAAGTGGTGTGATAAACATGAGACTTTGACCTGTCCCTTGTTTCTTTCTTTTCAAACTTATACATCTCTTTGAGTCTGGCAGATTTTGGAGATCATTTTATTGACTCTGCTGAGTATTTGACACTCTGTAAAGTAGTTAGTAGATTCTATCAAAATTTGACAAATTTTATGACTATGTAAAATAACTAACAAATTTTATAGATATTATGCAACTTAGGTAAAAATAATTTACAATGTTTAGCAGAATATGTAGAATAGTTAATAAATTATGCATAATAATTGATTGATTATACGATTATTTGATAAATTTTGTAAGTATTTGATATATCAAACATTTGTTAAAGTTTGTAGGATATGATTTATATGAATGCACATCAAAAAAATAAAACATGTATATAATAAAGTCATGGCCTGTCTAAATTTTTTTGGCGCCAGACATAAAACTAGATTAATAACATTAATTAAACTATATAATCTATTTAAAATAGAATATTTTAGCGGCTAACGTTATATAATTAATGATAAATCCTGACTTTAGTTTGTGTTTGATAATTTAGTAATTAAAATTTTAAATAATAAATTTTAAAATCATAAGATTATATATTATATATAACATTTTAGTAATACATATTATAAAAACTATAATAAATTTTCACGCAGTTTAAAATATTTTTAACAATAACTTCAGAGTTTTTCAATATTTTTAATTAATTTTTTTCTAATAAAATTAATATTATTTAAAACTTATTTTAATAATTAAATTATTTTAAAAAAATAGGACCGTTACAAAAGTAGAAATCTATGCAACTATTTCATGAGAAGATTTCATAATTATCACTTTTAATATAGTAATTTTCAAAAAATACTATGTTTCTTTGACTATTTTCAAAAGTATCATTTTTATTATATATAAATAAAACTAATATACAGTAAAATCTCTATAAATTAATACTCGATAAATTAATAAATATTATAAATTAATAAAATCTTCCGGTNTTCATGACAATGGTCTCATTAAATATTTAGTTTCTTGATTACAAACAAATATTTGTGACTAAAAATGAAAACAATAAATTATTTATTCTAACGACTTTCATCTTGTAGTATATTAATGAATAGTTACAATGTGTCAATATATAAATAAAAATCGGGTTAAAAGCATATATGTGTATAATAAGTTCAAATATAGATAACATATGTGCATGAATTTTAAACATGTGTACATAATATCAAATGTACGAATTTTAAATTTAATATAATACGTGTTTGAGTTGTTAACTAAAAATAGTACATATACCAAAAACAAAAGCCATAAATAATTAATTCCGATTAATTTTGTGAAGATTATGATTTTGAATTTGTTGTCTAAAACTTATACAAATGCTTCACTCTATCAAAATTTAAACCGTGTAAAAATAGTGTATTCCCATTTAAATACAATTTAAATACTCAAATAAAATACAATAAATGTTTTATAAATTTTTTAAAAATAAATAGAATACGTGTTTTTTGCTTTTGACTTAGGAAAAAAAATATATGACTAAAAAAAATATTCAAACCCAGTAAGCTTACTTTTCTCCTATATAAACCCAATGCTCTTCACCATTCTTCTTCACACCCACAAATCTTCTCTCTCTCTCTCTCTCTTCTTCTTCTGTAGCTCACAGATATTGACAAAACATAAAAGAATGTGTCAATTAAATCGTGTCAAAGACGAAGTTAGATTACCTTTACTTCAAAAAAGCTCTCATCAGAAACTACATTTTCTTAAAAACTATTCCTCTGTTTTTTCTCTGTTCGTAAATGAAGTCATCTCAATCTTTACTATCTCTTACCCATTGATTCTCACAGGTCTCTTCCTTTACTTTCGCTCCTTTGTCTCTCTCTTTTACCTTGGTGGTCTTGGTGATGCTACTCTCGCCGGTGGCTCTCTCGCCATGGCGTTTGCTAACATCACTGGTTACTCTCTGTTCTCCGGTTTAACCATGGGTGTTGAATCAATCTGCTCACAAGCCATCGGAGCCAAACGTTATAACCTCGTCCATGCTACAATCAAGAGAGCGATCATTCTTCTTGCTGTGACTTCTCTTCCTGTTATACTTATTTGGATCAACATCGAAAAGATTCTTGTAATGTTGAAACAAGACAAGAAGCTTGCTTCTGAAGCTCATACTTTTCTACTTTGCTCTGTTCCTGATCTCATTGCTCAATCTTTCTTACACCCATTAAGAGTTTATCTTAGAACACGATCAAAGACTCTTCCTTTATCAATCTGTACAGCTATTGCGAGTCTTCTTCACTTACCAATCACTTTGTTCTTAGTGGGTTATCTTGGTTTGGGGATTAAAGGTATTGCTTTGAGTGGTGTTGTCTCAAACTTTAACCTTGTTGTCTTTATCTTCATTTACATTCATTTCTTGGAAGAAAAGCTATGTGCTGACGATGAAGATAAGGAGATGATTACAGAGGAAACATATGAAGATAGTGTAAGAGAATGGAAGAAATTACTCTGTCTTGCGATACCGAGTTGTATATCGGTTTGTCTCGAGTGGTGGTGCTATGAGATTATGATTTTGCTTTGTGGGTTTCTCATAAACCCTAAAGCAAGTGTTGCTTCAATGGGAATTCTCATTCAAATCACTTCCCTTGTTTACATTTTCCCTAATTCATTGAGCTTAGGAGTCTCAACTCGTGTCGGAAATGAACTTGGTTCAAACCAACCAAAAAAAGCAAGAAGAGCTGCTATTGTAGGACTTGGTCTCAGCATTGCTCTAGGGTTCACAGCTCTTACATTCACTGTCTCGCTTAGAAACACATGGGCTAAGTTTTTCACAAATGATAACGACATCATGAAGTTAACTGCCATGGCTCTTCCAATCGTTGGCCTATGCGAGCTTGGGAATTGTCCTCAAACTACAGGATGTGGTGTTTTAAGAGGTTCCGCAAGACCTAAGATCGGAGCTAATATTAATATGGTTGCGTTTTACGCTGTTGGGATTCCGGTAGGAGTAGTTTTGGCGTTTTGGTTTGGGTTTGGGTTCAAGGGACTTTGGTTCGGAATGCTCGCGGCGCAGATCGTATGTGTGGTTGGTATGATGGTGGCAACATGTAGAACCAATTGGGAATTGGAAGCTGAACGAGCTAAGGAGCTAACGGCTCTTAATGGTGGCGGTGGTGAGGATGATGTAGAGGCTGGGAAGGTTGAGAATGAGAAAGGATTGAGTCAACGGAGGTATTTAGGAGATCATGACTTTATTTTGAGTTAATTGATAACTTTTTTTTTTGTTTAATGGGAAAGGAAAGTATTTGATATGATTAATGTAAATTTTGTAGGATAATTAATAATAACAATTTTGATATTCGTAAATTCAAATGTGGTTTATGTATATATACACATTTAGTTATTCAAATTTGAATCTTCCCAAACATAACACATATATACACAAACCAAACATAACCACTACTCATGACTTAATGCTCAAATCAACTTTTGTATTTGGGTTAGGATATATCAACTTTTCATATGTGAATCTTCTGTTCCTTAAATAACATTTGACTAAAATACGAAAAAGAAATGACTATAAAATTGCCAATTAGAACATTCTTTTGAGTTTAATAAACAAATACTTAAAGCTGGTAACTAAACAACGATCATAGTCGTTTTATATGAATCTATTATATGTAATCAATCACAAATGATATGATACAAAGAGACTAACCAAAACTCTGTCAACTCAATTATATAATAATGCATTTATTAACTAATCTAACCATATAACTATTTTGATTAATAAAATACGAAATAGAGAGATTCGTATCCACTAAAACTAGTATAATAATAAGTTGTGAGAATATCCCTTTTTAGGTATTTCAAAGGCCACTAGAATTTTGTCTTTACAAAACAACCAAAGTGAAAAAAACTCACTTGAGACACTTCAAAAGTTTTCATATATTTATTTATTTGTACTTTTTTTTTGTTAAATAATTTATGTGTACTTATATATTACGAAACCTATATCCCCACACAGGAGATTCACTTATGTGATATAGTTTAATTTGTAAAAGATATAAGATTGTTGGCATTACCTTATAAACTATTCAACTGGTCGATATTTTTGACAAATTTATTACAAAATAAATTAGGAGTAACTTATCAATTTAGTATATATCTACATCATGATGTTCCCTAACTCTAGTACGGATAAAACTAGCGTATAGTAAAAAATTCAGAAAATAAACGGAAATTAATATTTTAATTTTTAAAATTTTTTTTATTATATATGTGTAATTTTTTTTTAAATAACTAATCTACTACAATATATATCAAATATAAATAAATAAAGTAATGAGATAATGTATTTTAAAAATTTATTTCTTTGATTTCTTTATAAGTCTTGAGTTCTAAACTAATTAATAAACGTTATTTTAATTTTTAAATATGAGATTCATTTTACTATACGAGAGATGTAATAAAATTTCAAAATTTAAACAATAATTATGAACCTAAATTTTATTAAATTATATAAAAAGTTGGTAAAAATTTTGTTTTCAAATAAAAAACGACTACATATACAGAAATTAATCTATAAAAAATTGGTTCAGAGATTTCGTACGATTAAACAAATGAAAAAAGGAAAGATCAAAGAGTTAAGAATCTTGTCTCAACGTGGCACACTTGCAGCTTGAAAGAACTGAGAAAGATTTGGTTAGCAAACACAACGCCAAAATCTTCCCTTAATTTACAACGTGTACTCGGAAGATTTTTGTGTTTTTATTTCCCAAGAGATTCTATATTGAATTAGGATTTAAAATAAATTTAGTATATTTTAGTTTAAGAAGTCTTTTAAAATATTATCTAAAATATTAATAATTTAATTACTTATATTTTAAAGAAATAAATAAAATAAAATAAAATAAATTCAAATGTAACTATATCAAATTATCATTGAATACTTAATTTTAATATATTTTAAAATCATTAATTTAATCTAATAATTATATATTTATTATATTTAAATATATAATTAAATAACATAGAATTTGATTAAATTTTAAAAATATAATCAAATCTATTAAAACAGAAAACTGAATAACTCAACGTAATTGTAATATTTCGAGTTCGAAATAAAATGGTCAACTAGCTATGTTAATAAATTAATGCACCTAGTTTTTTTTGTAAAAATAACTTTTTAGAAAATGCTTTTAATGAACTCCACCATCTCCATAGTTACACATGTTTTGATAATGCCCGGGTTAATTAGAGCTAATATTTTGACTACAGAGCGACCTCAAAAGGCCAGGGCAAAAACTGAATGTTATATCAGATATATATAATTGGCATATAAGTAAGTCTTAGGGCAACGTAAAGGACAAAGTAAACTAGAGCATAATACGTTGTTTGTTACATGAAAAGCTAAGCAACTCCCCCAGAAAAAAAAACCCGATAATATTTCACCATGGAAAGTTGTGTATATATTAAACAAAAATAATCTCAAATATTTATATATTAACTGTGAATCTATAAAAAAATTTAAATAAAGACTTAGTTGTTTATATAACTAAAAAATGTAGATTTCGATTCAGAAAATTACGGACAACCTTCAATAATTAAACATATACTTAAACAATACTCCAACATAGTTCCTAGTTTTCTAAAGTGGTATTCGGATGATAATAAAACCATATACGTGAGATGCATCCTCCTTAGACATAAATGATCCAACTATTACAAATACTTTTGTAATCAAACAATGTCCACTACTACCAACGATACATCGAAGAGCGACTAGTTATATAAAAAGCCGACAAAAACTTTTAAACTTCATCAGTTTGTGAATTGTGACCTAATCATAAAACGTGATTTTAGCACTAAGTAGTTTTAAGTAATTAGCAGAAGTTATTATCTATGCTCTTTTTCATCCAACAAGCCAATCATTTCATTTTTTATAACATCCAGTTTTTTTATTTAATACAAAATAATTAGATGACACAACATTCGGACCAAACAAGATTTAGACATACATAACTAGTCTAGTCAGCATTTAAGCTTAAAATTAAACATTTTCATAGAAACGCGAACCTAACCCTTAAAACATACGGATTCAAAGGAGATGTGTTAATAGGGATGATGTCAAGCTAAGCTATTCGAGTAGCCTCTTTACACATATTAATTCAAAACGTACACATGACATTAAATAGTTATAAGGAAAGTCAAAAATTAAATTTTGAGCTCATTATTCGAGTAGCCTCTTTACACAAATTAATACAAAACGTACACATGACACTGAATAATTAATTAGGAAGTTAAAAGAAAATTAAACTCACCAATAAGTGATTATTACCCATATAACAATCCTCGATACTTCCCACTTCAGAGCAAAATTTGAAAAAATCTTGATAATGAGAGAAAACAACAAGTGTTAATAGATCCTAAAACACTCATGATTGAGCTATATATATACATGGAGTTTTGATAATTATTTGCTATTTTGGGATAAAATTCATTAGAGGGCACTTGATGCAAATTGGCTAAGTTAGATTTATTGTTTAAGTCTTTTGTTTGAGATGAAGGGGTATTACTGAAAAGGCGCATGCTTGTTGCAATAAGAACTATAGTCCCAATATAATTTATTACTTGATTTCTTAAACTATAGTTAATTTTATTCATAGCTAAATAATATTAGTTAAATCCACAAAGTTGGCCTTTGTGTTAATGGATTAGCTTCTTGGCATTTGGATATAATTTATGCGTAGATTAAAACATGTATTATCATATTATGTAGTTGATATTCTAATCGAATACAGAGCCATAAATTCATAGAAAATACACATATTCTTGGATTATGCACGTGCCATTGTATATTATGACTCAGTTTACGTACTAATTAATATTATATATTAATATAAACCATAAACCAATAAGATAAACCGAGGTTGATCCATACTATGTAACAAATAAAATAACATCATAGAGAGCTTCTGTGGCCTCATAGACCTTATTAGATTTCTCAAATTATTGAAGTCAAACCATAGATATAAAGTTGTGTGGCTTGAAGGAGACAAGACAGCGGAACGAAGAAAGAGGCTTTTTGTTATTCGTTGCATGGGTCACTTTGGTCTTTTGGTTAGCTTCAGTAGTTGCTTTTTAATTCAGATTTTGTTCATCGCCTTTTGAAATGACCAAAAGACATACACGTACAGATTATATTGATAAATATTTGTAATTTTTGTATCGTTTAATTTGTTTATTAGTGTTAGAATGTGAGGATTATTGTTTCATTTGGAGATAGATTCTTTGAAAGCCCAAATGCTTAATGGATATGTCTATTAGATGTATTTAGATGAATGTTTGGAGATATTTGATTATTGAATATGAATTTTAAAATTTAGTGTTATTTGATTACGGATTTTAAAATTTAAAATAAAATTTATTGTTATTAAAAAAATTACAAAAATTAAATTTAAAATTTTTAGATGAGATTTTATGAAATTCTTTAATTGATATTATAAATCAAAATTTCATTGTTTTATATTAGATTTCAGATCATTTAATAACAATTTTTTAAAAATTCATCAAAATTCAATCAAATAATTTCAAATTTAAATTAAACTCAAATCTAAATTCTAATAACCCTAAGGCCTAAACACACTTTTTGACTGTACTAAATTTCTTTCTAACAGTTAATTTTCATTATTCTGATAAAGACTAAGGAAGCTAAAGGATCTTGTCACTAGTTAGTAGACTTTAATTTATATTTACGGACTTAGAATTTATAATCATAACTTAAACAAATATGTCAAAGGACGTATCACGTACGGTGTGCATGCAACCTAACCCATTTTGGACGTCAAAGTACGTTGGAATTAGTATTAATTTTACATTTGAAACTTTCAACTAAATGTAATTGATTTAAGTGTTTATTTGTTCTTTCAAACAAATCGATTAGGGCTGGGCATTCGGTTCGCTTTTTCGGTTCCTACCTAGAACCGAACCAAAAGAACCAAACTGGAACCGGAACCGTTATTATAAAATACCCGAACGGTTTTTATATGTTTAAAACCGAATAACCGAACCCGAACTGAACCGAACCGAACCGAAGAACTAAAAGTAAAACCGAATATCGAAAAAAAATTATGTATATATAAATATTAATTATATTTATATAAAGTATAACTTTTACATTTAGGTACTTCTATATATTTTGGACATTTTCGAGTATTTCAATTATAGTTCAGGTATTTAAGTATATTTTAGATTTTTTTGGGTATTTTGATTCTTTTTGTATGTTGATTACAAATTTCTATAGTTAAATTTAGGTTATTTTGGAATTTTTTGGGTGTATTGATTCTGGTTATTTTGATTATAAATTTATATAGTTAAATTTAGGATATTTTGAATTTTCAGGTAACAAATTTAGGATAGTTAAATTAATGAATCCAAATAATTTTTTAAAATATTTTCGAATCCCCATTAAATACATGGAACCATCGAACCGAACCGAAGAAAAACCGAACCGAACCGGAACCAATTTTTCTAAAATAGGCGAATGGTTCCTATATGTCTAGAACCGAAGAACCGAGGAACCGAACCGAATACCCGAACGTCCAGAGCTAAAATCGAGAAGAAAAAAATAGTCTTAAAACACCTTAACCAGATAAAGAAGGGAAAAATCAAGTTTTTGACGTCACCAAATGATGGTGGACAAGTGATTTCAACTTGAGTGAAACGTTGTTATGTTGGTATAGTTAAATATCATTTTCGTTTGAATATAGAATTATCTAAACCACTCAATTTAACCAATGAGAATAGTGTCATACTTTGTTTCATGCTAATTAGAGATTCCTGTTAATAGATTATTAGGATAAAATTAGAATTTAGCTGTCAGAGACTACCAATGAAGATTATAAAAACAATAAAAATATGATTAAACAAAAATAAAAAAAATGTATAAGATTGTAGTAATAAATATTAATATAATAATTTAGAAAATTTACCTTTAATTATAGTTATATAATTTATATTTATCTTATTTTAGAAAAATTAATCTCTATATAAAAATATATTGAATATTATTATGAGAATTTAATATAATTTTTAATATAAATTTATGTGTTCTTTACTTTTGTCGATTTTATCAAAGATTACATTCATTTTAAAATGATTAGTGAGATGTTAAAAAGTCTGAAACATTCTTATTAACAAGAGTGACATATACTTTTCCTATATATTCCAATTAATATATAAAATTTGATGTTATGATAATGTCAACATATAAAAAAAAACAGAAAGTGCTTGCTTTATATAGCTGTTAATAGTGTCACGCACCATGGTCCATGTCTACGGCCATGGTTACACTATAAAAGTCTTCGTACCTATCTTTAGTGATGTCAAATGTTTCAACTATCTTTTATTTTTACCAAATAAATATTTTCAGGATATTGAACTCTTCAAATATTACAATACTCCATCCATTGGGATAGTTTTAATCGACCTATATCAATCGTCAAAAATTAAAATATAATCTTGTTTATATCAAAATACAAATTTTCACTAAATAATCGTGAAAATTAGATTAGTACAATGTGGTCTGTCGACTATTTAACAATTAGGAATTGTATATATTATAAAAAGAATTTACAAGACGATATAACTTCAAATTTCGCACTACCTATATATATCCTGGTCTTGAGGAAAATAGTCAATAAATATAGGAAATTGTAGTAAAAAGATTAGATCTGGATCTACATCTACCTCATATTCAAATAAGTGAACAAAAATTAAATATCTACTTCGTAACTTGAATTATGTTAATATATAATATATACAAGTGAAGTTAAGTGCAATATTTAAGAATTTTCTCAACTTGCATTATTCTTTTGAACGTCTTTAATTGATTATATAAATGCATTATTAATTGACTATCTCTATCTGTATAACTAATAAACATGTATGGGCCAAGGCTCCATTTATATGATGTTATATATTTGTTCAAACAAACTTAACTTGCACACGGTCCATTATGATCCATATGAGCCCGCGGGCCTATATATGCTATCTGGTCTTGTTGTAATATAGCATGATATGTTCTATATATTTGGATATCAGAAAAAAAAATTTATGTACCACAAAGTACTCAAGAAATGTTGTCAACGCTCAAAGCTAGGTAGCACTATACGATAATTTTTCAGAGTGTGCCACGAGACTAACATGTGTTATTGGAGAAACCAGATATTGTTGTTATGATGATTGCCTAACGAATAGTATTATTTGGGAAAGTAAAATAGGGTTTCATGTTACTCTATATACTCTCCTTATTTCAAATTATATACAGTATAGTTTAATGTTTTTGTAAATAATTACGAAAATAATGAATTTATCAGTTTTGTTCTTCATTAATATATTAAATATTTTTTTTACTGGTCATTATATTTTTTAAAAATTGTATTTTAAATACAAAATAACATATAATTTAAAATAAATTTTAAAATCTAAAACATTATTGATTACATTGGAGGAGTATTCAATGGCATTCATATTATGTTTTAGCACCCGTTAAGACATCGGCTGATCCCGACACCAACTAGTTTGGCCTTCTATTAATTTAGAAAACATCCAATTAAACGGAATTGACAACAGCATGGAAGTCTGTTTCACCATATACTATAAATAATTTGGATTTTTTTTTAAATTGTATTCATTTGTATTTGATGAAAAATAAGTCCGATAACATTATATTCCCAACAAATATTTTTATTTTCAGTGGTAGAGTTGTCTATTCAACGATGCTATTCACTTTTGCCTTGTACCAATAAGCCAAATAGTGCCAAAGTTTTTTCATTTGATTAAAATTTCCTTTTAGCCATCGGTTTCATTAGTGTCTACATCTACAGTTGTTATGAAAAACTATCCTCTAAAATTTGTTTAATTAAGATAATTATTTTAATATATAGTTTTGTGATTCATTTTTGTTCTATTAATTTAAGAAACATTAAAGCTTGTACAAGCTACCTTATGTTTTAACGTACACAATACAACTTTTCAAATCATTGTGATATATAAGTTTGGGTATTCACGTGATGATTTAATCAAGATTAGTCCAAAATCAGATATATAAAGCCATCATAACTATTGATTGTGATGCTTCTTTGATATTTCCTTCTAACTAGCTTTTTAGTTATGTCCTCTTCTACCGACACTCGACTCTTTACTTTATATCTCCGACCGATTTTTAAGTCTCTTTCAGTTTTCGTTTGATGATTAAATCTTTGGTCCACACTCAATAGCATAATCTTAAGTTGGTCGACTCTCTCGTGGAGATACCACAACCACTCAAATTATATCATTTGAAGATTATATATTTTATCATGTTCGTGCCATTTTTTATATTATAATTATTCACTTCGTCCCATGATTTTCACTGCTCACAATGTTTGAGTTTTTTTAAAAATTTTGGCGCATATTTTATAATATTTTTTTAGTTTATTAATGAAAAATACTATGTTAAATATATGTTATTTTATTTAATATTAAATTAAGTATATTTTATTATATATCTATTATATTATATATATATTTTATTATTTTTAAATTATAATATAAAGATTAAATGGAATCAAAAAAATTTAACAATAATTTCAAGATATATCATTAACAACGTATTTTTAATTTTATGAAACTCGTCCAAATCTAATATATATATATATACACATATATAAGATGTTGAAAATATCTTTTTCATTTTATTTGTTAAATATTTTTTTCTCTGCACACATTTATTTTCTTGTTAAAAACTTATTTTTTGTTATTATATAATTTTTATTAATATTAATTACATATGCTAATCAAATTAATATATATAAATAAATAATATTAAATGATATATCTATACATTAAATAAGAAGAAATCAACTAAGAACAAACATTTAAATATCGAATCAATGTTATTCTAACTTTAGTATTTTAATTAGTTATTATACACTTAGCTTATTCTCTAAAGTATCTATATAATATCTGGTATCTATTTCACTCATTTTTATTGTTTCAACTTTGTCTTGTGATCACGAGTCAAGCTAAATAATATATGGTGAAATACCACAAATTAAGCACATCATCGTTGTGATGTTGAGACCATGGTCTAGACTCTAGAGCGGTTCGAGACAAGCCCACAATTTTGTTAGACCGAGTTTGTTGTACTGACTCTTGGAAAAAAATCGACCAACACTAATAGTTCTCAAGTTCTCATCTTATCAACTTAAACGCATACAATTACTTATTTGGCACTATTTGAAATTCTCTTATTCAACAAATCACAAATGGCCCACTTTGTAGTTTGTATATAT
>KE157608.1:10653-33270 GCA_000411055.1 Leavenworthia alabamica
AATTTTGATAATAAATCAGTTTTTTAAACAAAGAAAAGAAAAATTTAAATTCTAACAAAAAATCTAAATGTGCTAATATATAAAAAATATTTTTTTAATAAAATTTAATTTTAGAAAAATGTGAACTCTAATTAAAAACATAAATAAATCACAAATAACTTTTTATATTGGGTTTAGTTCACCATTTATTCGAAGATGAAGGTTTAGTTACTTACAAAAAAAGATGGGAGATTTTTATATGTTTTTAAAAAATGTGAAAAAATTTCTACCTATTTTCCCGCATAGTTGACTTATATATACATATATATTGTTTTAGTGTTATACTTCCACCTACTTTTAATTAATTAAGAGAAGTACTTGATTTGACTATCCTTCCAATAGGAAACCCCGACAACTCAAATGAAGTTTCAAATACATTAAAAAGCGTTAAGAGACCAATTAGAGTTGTTGACTTTTCATGCACAGTCCATTTTAAATTAATCATCGATTTGACACTCGAGTGTCTTTGTTTCTTATGCTTTATGTCTTTGGAATTTAATAATTTTGACTTCTTCTTATTTTTGGTAAAATAATACTTCTGACTTTATACAACTCATGTCTCCATCTACTTCTTATAGTCCACATTTTGGGTCAAATACTCAAATTAATAAATTGTTTGTTTGGTGATCGCTTCAACACTCCAATATCAGTAGCTAACGTCCAAATGTCTAAACCGACCGGTTTGATAAACTTACGTTTGACTAATTAATTAACCGACTATATGAACTAAAATATTTTATTCAACATTTAAAAATCGGCTACGTGATAGACGTTAATTCGAACTGTTTAATTTACGACTCATGGGGAATTATGGTGCTTCTTATTTACACGTTTCCGAAGACTTTGTATATATAATATTAAATTGTTCGTATAGTCAAAAGCTTCAGTATTCATATTTGTAATTTTGTGACACCAAAACTTTTATAACAATTGTGAATAATTATTAAACTTTACCTTAATAAACTTCCGATGAGATAACTTATTTTTTCATACAATGTGAAGAATAAAAACTGGCGTACACACGTGTGATCGTGGTAGTTAGGATTTTGATCGTGGTCAAAAGTCAAATGAACAGCTGGGAGAATCTTAGCCGTCAGATCAGTCTCTACCTCACACGCGTATCACGCTGACAGGAATGCGATATATGATTGGCTACGTCCCACGTGTAAACTAATCATGGACGTCTTCAATAATTTTACTACGTTGGTCTCGTCTTCGTGTCGTCATACAACGACCTCAGCTTCGCAATTATATACATGGACTTATCTTCACAACAACCCCAAGCCTATTTTATCCAAAGAAACCTACTCAAAACCTATATATATCTTTAATGCAAAAGGTATACACTTTATACACGTACATATGGTTAGGTTAATATGTTATTGCTTGCAGTAAGATTTTATTTTAATTAAAATGATATAGAGAATGTTATCCTTTTATTATAGACAAAACTGTAACCTAAGCTATTTGTGCTAAACTAGTATCATTGTCGCATACTCGATTGATCAAATATTTATGTCTACGTGGTTGAGTTACACCCAAAACAACTCTGTGTTGACCAAAAAAATAAAATACACATTTCCAAAAAAATCTTAACCTATTTTGTTATATGTATTATTGCATGCGATTTTTTTCTCTTTAGATTGATTGCTTTTAATTTGGACGAAATTTTTATAAATGTGACATCACATGTCAGTGGTCCAGAGTATTATTGATGACAATCTAGTCAGATTATGCTTTTGGGGTTTGATCAAGTATATTATAATTATGCTGCTAATCATTAAGCAAAAAAATGTGATCTAATGAGTAATTATTATTTAATCATTGTGTTTAATTTATATGACATTACATATAACTATAGCCTGTTTTCTGGGAGTATATATTGTTTGTTGTTACTTGCTTTGTACTTGTTTATATTTTGTTTCTTAAATTTCTTCGAATATAAAGTTTTCATTAAAAAATGGGCTGCTTCTTAAGAGATTCACCCACGTTTTATCGGCCTAATTAAAGGCCCATATAAGGCCCGTAATTGTTTTGTTTTACTTCGTTCTTTTACTATCAGAGAGAAACCTCAAAACACAAAACCCCAAAAAAAATCAAAGGCCTGTAGTTTCTGTTGATCCAGCTCCGTTCTCGTTCTCCGGTAACAGACTAACAGTGACACCCCCAGTAGTACAGACTTCGTCACCGGTAACATCAGAAAGGTGAGAGATCTCTAATACTTTTTAATTCGAAGTTTCATCTCTCCTTTTGGGAATTCGACTGCTAGATCTGTGCTTACTCTTATGAGGAATTTGATTCGAGTATTGGGCTATTAAACGATAATGTAAAAGCTCACGAGGTCTAAATATTTAGAAATGATCTTAATTTTTAGGATTTGTTTTGGTCTACATTGATTTCTTTTGTAGCTGGGTGAATTCAGAATTGTTGTACATTGATCCTGTTTTGTTAAATTTTGTAATGCAAATTGATTCAATGGTGTTTAGGGAAGAGTATAGAGAGATGGCATCCAAGTTGCTACAACTGAAATCAAAGGCATGTGAAGCTTCAAAGTTTGTGTCAAAGCATGGCACAACTTACTATAAACAGTTGATGGAGAAGAACAACAAGTATATCCAGGAGCCAGCCACTGTTGAGAAATGCAATGACTTGTCTAAGCAGCTTCTCTACACTCGTCTTGCTAGGTTGTTTTTTTTTTCTTTTCTTTTGATTCTCATATTTCATTCTATATTCTATTTGATGTCGTTTGTTAGATAACTTAGATTATAAAGGGATTTCTACTGTGGCAATATTGTGCCTAAGCAACTGCTGTTTTAATAGTTATCTTCTTCTAGTTAAAGATTTAATCTTCTCTGTTTTTTTGTTTGTTCATATCTGCTGTGATTCAATCTTCTTTAAAGGGTAAATTTTGGCTTAGTTTTGTATTTATTTTTCAAGGTTGTTTTGGTAGGGATCTTGAATTATGCAGATGATCTTGTCTCGTTATCTTTTAGGTTTGGGGATATTTCGCTGACGAATAAAAGAATTGTGACACTATACATTCTAGGCCTATTATAGTCTCTGCAGTACTGAATCTGAACTAGATACGACCATTTCCCTGCTTACAGAGATTGGTTTTGATGTTAGATTTCTTATCTTATTTGTTGATGTGGCTGACTTGTTTGATGTGGATTGCAGTATTCCCGGGCGTTGTGAGTCCTTCTGGAAGGAAGTAGATCACGTGAAGGGATTGTGGAAGAATCGAGGGGATTTGAAGGTTGAAGATGCTGGGATTGCAGCACTTTTTGGTCTAGAATGCTTTGCTTGGTACTGTGCAGGAGAGATTGTAGGAAGGGGCTTCACTTTCACTGGCTATTACCCTTGAAGAAACAAAGCAAAACCTCCCTCATAAACAAAAATCTCTTCAAAACAATTGAATGCTTAAAAAGCCTTTATATCATTAACTAATACGACCGATATTAAATTTATTTTCTGGATAACTAATACACAGAAGTGTTGAAGCTTGAGGGTATCATGACTCATTGTAGTTCTGCCTCTAATAATATCATTTGACATGTTTTTTTTTTTTTCAGTTTCATTGATGTGAATTACTATTTTTCTTGTTTACACAATAGAACAAAAACGTAGAAGCAAGATCATCAAATGCATGATTGTCGTTATTACACAGGTTTATATTAGACCGTTTGGTAAGATGTCCCATTTGTAAAACAATCAGCACTTACCAAACATACCAGAGAAGAGCAAAAAGCCATTATATCATATGCGCCTTTTACTAGTAGATTTCACATATAAGGAAGAAAATCCCATTTTCTAGTGCGTAAAAGCAATCATCACCGAACTTTGTAGCTAAAGATCGGAAATTGAGACTTGAGTCCTCAGGTACTCTCTCTTGAGTTTGTTCTTCAGTAGAAGTCTTCTCTCTTTATTTTATCTTCGTTAATTTTGTTATCATATTTTGAACGTGAGTCGTTTTAGTTGTCTCTTTCTTCTGCATGTGTGTGGTTGGTTCACTATCCTTTAAGGGGTTGTTATTGAAAACTAGAAATATCGTTAATTTCAGAAGAAGATTGTAAATTTCACTCACTCAGAATCAAAAGTACCCTTTATTCTTTGCATCAAGTCTTAAATCTTTCCCTATTCCTTGATCAGATATATACTTTGAGTGTGTTTGGGGAAGAAGACTGTGATTAAAATGGCCAAGGATGAAGCAGCCAATTCATCAGAATTTTCTAAAGGATTGCTCAAGAGTGAAGACCTTTATAAAGTTTGCCTCTACTCATTCATCTCTACGTTTTCTCACATTTTTCTGATACTATCCTTTGAAAACTATTGCAGTATATATTGGAAACGAGTGTGTACCCATCTGAGCCTGAGGCTCTTAAGGAGCTTAGGAACATCACTCATAACCATCCTTTAGCAATTATGGCTACTGCCCCTGACGCTGGCCAGTTGATAGGGATGCTGCTTAATCTGGTTAATGCAAAAAAGACAATTGAAGTTGGGGTTTTCACTGGGTACTCTCTTCTACTCACTGCTCTTACATTACCAGAAGATGGCAAGGTATGTGCATATGACCTAATTTAAATAAGACTTTTCCCTTGTTGCTCTTCTGTAATGTTTCTTCAATTGATTTTAGTATACGAGCTCTGCAGGTTATCGCCATTGATGTGAACAGAGACTCGTATGAATTAGGATTGCCTGTTATAAAGAAAGCTGGTGTTGAACACAAAATTGACTTCATAGAGTCTGAAGCTCTTCCAATCCTCAACGAGCTTCTAAACAATGTATGGGGCTTCATACTTGTTTCTTTCTTTCTTTTACCTCATATATACATTGATCATGAAATAGCAGAAAAGTATCATGTCTTTGTGTGTTTGATGTTGATGCAGAAAGAGAATGAGGGTGGATTTGATTTCGCATTTGTGGATGCAGACAAGGTGAATTATGTGAACTACCATGAGAGGCTGGTGAGACTGATCAAGGTTGGTGGGATAATTGTGTATGACAATACTCTCTGGGGAGGACTCGTTGTTGAACCAGACTCCTCTACTCCCGAGTGGAAGAGAGAAGGGAGGAAAGCAACACTTGAGCTGAACCAGAAACTCTCGGCTGATCAGCGTGTCCAGATCTGTCAAGCTGCACTTGGAGATGGGATCACTATATGCAGAAGATTATATTAAGTGACATCTGATATGATCCTAAGCTATTGTTGGTGTGTGTGATGTGTTGAGTTTGAATAAAGAGGAACAAAGAAAAACCATAAACTCTTAGTGTGTTTCTTCACTCTTAGTTCTATTTACAAAGCAATACTCCCCAGGGGATGATGATAAAGAGTCAAAACTTGAAATCTTACTATCACAGATGATAAAGAGGAGATTTAATATCTACCTTGCTTTATATGCATACATGTAGTTCCTTAGTTTTTTCACTTCTTTAGATGATTCCTCTAGTAGATGGTCCACGTATAGACAAATTCCAGCTCCGCTGCAAACATAATGAGTGTTACATACACAAGAAATATATACATATACAAACGATATTATGTACATACCACAGAGGCCCAAATGGAAGCCAGATAGCATCCCACCGGAACTTCGGAAGCCTAGAAGAATAGATTATTAGAACAAATCTATAGAAAGAACGAAAGATATGAACTCAAGAGAATCATCACTATTGTTGATCTAACGTAAAGACTAACACAAGGATTAATGGTACTAAAAGTTGCATCAATGAACTAGCATCTCTGGAGCTATACATTTAGCTTCTCTTTATTCTAACTCTAGTATTAATGAAGGTCTGTCAAATGTAAGATGGTAACTAAAATAATAAAATTGATAGTCTTTGGCGTACCTCAGCAAGTAATAAAGCCAAAACATGGTCAATGCAGATCCAACAACAGATGAATACCAAAACCACCGTCTATGATTACTCTTCTTATCTCGTAGTCCGATAATTGAGAGGCAGCAAGCCATGATAGCTATCAATTCTGATTCCCAAAATCCGGTAACAAAAGTGTTATTGTTGTAAGCATCAAATAGCATGCAGAAACTAAGAAAAAAAAAAGTATTGAAGATCCCAGCACCACATTCTTCTCAAGGCAGTTCAGAATGGCCATAGATTGGTTCTAATAACTATACTAGCAGAGAAGCAGTTTTGCATAACTTAAGGTTCACAAAACTCAAAAAATGCAATCACTCTTTCTAAATTTACACTATTTCACCAATAGATATGCTCTTAGTTCATCTCCTATGGGAAAAGTGATAAACGGGAGATACAGCCGGAGATTGACCAAGGATAAGTGTGCATTAGATTAATATGCATCTAAGATATCTGTTTTTGTAAAATTAAAAAAAAAAGATGTAAGACAAACCAGCTGAAATGACCATCCATGACTTGAGATCTTCCATGAAGTAAGCATGATACCGCTGCCTCAGAAAAAAATGGCATCACATAAAAGCAAAATAAGTGCACATAACTCCATATATAGATATTGTAAGCATAATCAATTCAGTAAAATATTAGCTCTCTCTCCATAGTCAGTGCAAGAAATTTAAAGCTCTAAATATGGAATCTATCATTACAAAACAACCAAGTTTAGATCCTGAAGTCAAAGATATTGCTGGTAACAAACACCAATAAATCACGAATTCATATAACGAGTAAAGATATAGGCTGCAACTGAAGTATTTGAATTTCAAATGTGGATTGAAAGAAGAAGAGGCTTTATACATAATCGAAGTAGCTACAAGAAAGATCGATGTAACAACATTTAAGCGGCGGAGATAATCATACATACCAGTTCCCATGGTGATATGAACTGCTGAAAAATGGAGTAGAAGAGGAAAGCTGCATAACAGATGAGAAGAAGCACGAACACGCTCTACACCAAAAAAAAGAGAAATACAAATTTCTATAAACACACAACTCTATCGAAACTAGATATGAGTCTTCTTCTTAGATCATTACCTTCCATTGCCGACTTTGCTGAGCGTGAGCTTCCTCGAGCGATCGAACGTACTCCTCTTGCTCTGTATATAACCAAATCGAAGATAACGAGAGAAATTGTTATGAACTAGCCTTTTTACGAATATTTCAGATGATGAGAGTAAAACAAACCTTGTGTATCGATTGGCCCAGAATCGATGTCTTTGGAAGTAGGAAGGAAGAATTTATCATGATCATCATCATCTTTATCGCGACGAGTTCTCCGCCATTTTCTAGATAACTTGTTCATTGTTTTTTTCTTGGAAATATGAAACTCAGATTGCAAAACTCAGAGAGATTAAGAGAATTTAGATCCACCAATCCATCAACGGCATAGAGAGATTAGAAAAAGTCCATAGACCATAAAGAGCCCTTTTAGTCAATGGTCTATTTTAGAAGAAGCCCAGTTTCGTTTTCTTAGACGCCTGTCCACACTAACACAATATTATGTCATAAGAAATCATCTATATTCGAATAATAAGAAATTCTTTTGTAAGGTCTAATTTTTTAGATTGATTTTCTCTCGAAAAAATTCAGAAAATCGCATTTTATTATTTTTGCAGAAGTTTTATTTTGATAAAGAAATGTAAATTATTGATAACGACTAAAACACGATGCAAGTTTAGCATATTGGTAGACCATAAATCACTAAAAGTCTAAAACCATGACTAGTTTTATTTAAAAATTTGCTTCAAATTTGCTTTAATTCCAATTTAAAAATCAAACAAGTATTATTTAAAATCAAACAACTACTATATATTTATATGAAAATTGTTGATTTTCTTGTAGATAAAAGTATTACACTTTATGACTGATTTAAAAAAATACAAATACGTAGATATTGCCATATTGGTTTCAAATCAAAACAAAAGTATTTAATAAGTTACATGTTGAAGATGGTGACTAGATATTGCCTCATGCATGTGTGTAAAACAAATCTGTAGAATTAATTAAAGATTAAGACCCGAAGAAATAATTTTATAAAAAACATATTTTTAAATGATTAATACGTTGATGTTTTAAGCAATTAAAAACCAAAAAAAGTTATTACAAATTCGTGGAGGCTATTTGCAACATAATTTTGAGTTTTTTTAGTGTACAACTAATAATTTCATTCATTAAGCCCATTAAAAATACAAACAGATCGCTACAGTTACATTACTACAAATTCGAGTAGGCCCAATTGACCCATTAAAGAACATTATGAGTGGGCAGAGTGTTGTTACGCGTCAAATGCAGAGACCGCGCAGCTTCAATATCTGCGGCTTAACCACGGATAGAAATCTAGTTTAATAAATTGACAACAGCGTACCATTTGTGTAAGTTTTACTAGGTAATTATATTACTAAAATTAATTTAAGATAAAATTATCAATTAATAATTTAAAAAAATTAAAAATTAAAATTTAGTTTAAAAAAATTATATAAATTCTAAACAATAAATACTAAATTCAAATAATATATAGTGAACTCTAACTTTAAATATTAAATTTTAATTTTTAAATCAAAATTTGAAATCCTAAATAAGAAATACTAAACTCAAATATTAAATAGTAAATCCTAACCATAAATACTAAAGCCTAACGTCTAAATAATAAATATTAAATCCAAACATTCGATATTAAACCCTAATATTAAATAAAATATATACATTTTATAAAAAAAATATAATTTTAATTAAAAATAGTATTTATATCCAATTAAAAGATTTATGTATTTTTTTCCGATAAACTATATTTAATGGTGTTAAAAGGAATTAATTTTTTTAATTTATTTTATGTGTTATACCACTAAAATTAAATTGCAAATAAATTTTAAATTTTGGCTATCTAACAAATTAGTTATTATTGGCTATCTAACAAATTAATTATTATCATTTTTTGGTTAATAAATATTATTTAAACCTTAACTCTTTGTTGTTTCTTTATTTTGGTTTACTATGTAACTTTGAAAATCTTACCATGAAAACAATGTCATTATCTGATTATCAATTACCTCAAGTTGGAAACATATGATAAATTAATATTTTACGTAATGAAAATTCACAGTATGAAGTTTTCTGTGTAAATGTATGTTGCTAGTAGATTTCGACTCATTGCCTAGTCACGGTATACATGGAAATGTGATATTTTACATAAGACACCATCTCGTTACAGGTCCCTGCTGCAGAGTCTCGAATGAAGTCTAGTAATTATTCATTAACTTTTTTTACCAAAATATAACAAGAAAAGAAAAGTAAGTATATATTAGTCCTGGACATAATATTTGTCGGGTCGGGTCAGGTCTGGGTAAATCTCGATCGGGTTCGAGTTTATCGGATTTACACATCTACACTCCAATAAAATAATTTCTGTTTTTCGGATCGGGTTCAAAATCTAAAATCCGACAAAAACCCAAAATAAATGGGTACCCAAAATTTCGGATTTTTCTTATCTGAAAATCCGAATTTACACCCGAAAATCAGAAATTTTCCAATCCGATTACCCGATTTTTAATTCGAAAATCCGAATTTATATTTGAAAACCCGAATTTACACCCGAAAATTCGAATTTTGTATTTGAAAACCCATTTTGTATATAATCATTCGAATTATTCACTTAAAATCTTAAATAAGCATCTAATTTTCATAAAACTATCGGACTATTTTAAAATTTAACCGATATTCGAATTTTATCCGATTAATAAAAACCGAAAACTAAAGTAACATTATGAATTTTTGGGTACCCGATCGGATTTCGGGTAAAACCCGCGGATAAAGAAGTTAGCACCCAATAGAGTAATTTGAACGGTTTCGGTCGTACCCGAAATCCGATTTTTGGGATCGGGTATGTGTATACCCGAACGAGTGCCATTTTTTGCTCAGGGCTAATATATATCAATTTGAGGTAAATATGTATTTGTAAGAAAAATTAAAAGATTAACACAAGTACAAGTATGTGATTCAACTACCAAATACTAGAGATTGTGTGTATTATATACATGTCATCTGCATAAAAATATATATTTTATATATCATAAAAAAATATCTATAACAAATTTTAAAGGTAATTTTTCTTTTTGATTTTTTAAAGATTACTTGATAAACGTTATTAAGTAAATCCACAAATAAAAAGATAAAAATCAATCAATATAGTAAAAACAGAAATAATCTATTCTTATCTAAAATGATTAAAACACAGTGAAAATGATAACTACAAAACCAATCAAAATTAGAAAATAAAATCATTGACTGATCATCAGTATTCTTATCATAAACTTTGGATAAAACTAGACAATACAAAAGAAAAAAAGCAAAAGTTGATATTTTCCAAATATATTTCTAGTGTGGATAAATATAAAAAATAACAGTTTAAGGAAAAAAAACATATTTTGTGATCAAGTAGATGTGCTGTCTCCAAATCATAATCCACCAATATAAATACACTAAAGACTTAGTCAAACTCACAAATCCTTCTCTCCCAATAAATCATAAGATTCATTCTCTTTTATTACTACAACACAATTTTTCGACAATGATGATCTCTGCTGTTCAGAAGCAGACATTTGGTAAGAATCTATTCTCCCAAATTTTTTTCAAAAAAAACAATAAATTAATTCAACAAAAAAAACCGGTTTATATCAAAAAATTATTTCCTTGTAACTTTAATTATTTTCAAATAAAACTATCTTATTTTATCTGAAAAAAATATTTTTGTTTTTGTTTTCAAATAGATGAAGTTTCTTCATTCCAGAAGAACAAGGAAAACAATGAAGCGTTCTTGGCATCTGAGATGAATGCATTTGGCCGTCAATTCAGGTTTCTTATTATATTCTATATTAAGACATATCCAATAAACAAACATTATACTGTTTTATTTTTAGTTTTGGTCTGATTTAGACCTTTGACTATGTGTGTACGTTGTTGTTCGGTCATCACAGAGACTATGATGCTCAGAGTGAGAGGCAAAAGAGTGTCGAAGAGTTTTACAGATTACAACACATAAACCAAACCGTTGACTTTGTAAGATTCTTAATATATAACTAGTTAGGATTTATATCTCATTATTCTATGTGATATCTACTTATATGTGTATATTTTTAGTCTATTTAGTTGATCATGCAATTAAAATTGTGTATTATGTAGGTGAAAAAGATGAGAGCTGAGTATGGAAAATTAAACAAGAAGGTGATGAGTATTTGGGAATGTTGTGAGCTCCTTAACGAGGTTGTGGATGAGAGTGATCCTGATCTTGACGAGCCTCAGATTCAACATTTGCTTCAATCTGCCGAAGCTATACGCAAGGATTACCCTAATGAAGAGTGGCTTCATCTAACTGCTCTTATCCATGGTAAAATTGCTTCAACCAATTTATATATATTTTCTTTGAATTAATAAAATTAGCTAATCTGGTTTTTAATTAGATTTTTGTTTAGTATATTGTTTTTATATGAAAAAGGATTTTGAAAATGTAAAAAGAGTAATTCCTTCAGATACCATTATTTATAGTTTATTGGACAAAATTACATTATTTTTTTAATTACACATAAATACTATTTTTTTTTTAAATTATAATGTTAGGGTTTAGTATTTAGTAGTTGGGTTTAGTTTTTTTATTGTTTGGGTTTAGTATTTAGTGGTTGGGTTTAGGGTTTAATGTTTGAATTTTATATAATTTCTCAAAAATATAATGTAAATTTTAATTTAATTGAATTATTAAATGGTAATTTTGTCTTAAATCAATTTTAGTGGTATTTTTGGAAATTAAACTTAAATTGGTGGTATTTAAGAGAATTGCCCATATAAAAATTATATTAAATTGGTATTACAATTTTATATATATAATTTATTGGGTTTTTTCAGATCTTGGGAAGGTTATTACACTTCCCCAATTTGGAGGACTTCCACAATGGGCTGTTGTTGGTAATTGAAGTTAACATTTGGTTTGATTTTTAAATTATTTTGATTATTTTTGCAATAATAGTTTATTTCTCTCTTCTAAACCCTCAGGTGACACATTCCCTGTTGGATGTGCATTTGATGAATCCAACGTGCATCACAAGGTAATTAATTGATACAAATCTCATAAATTGTTAACAGAAATTAATTTATGAGTTTTGTAAAATAGAAAATATATAAAAATAAGGGCAATTCTCTTAAATACCACCAATTTAAGTTTAATTTTTAAAAATACCACTAAAATTGATTTAAGACAAAAACACTATTTAATAATTTAATTAAATTAAAAATTACATTATATTTTTGAAAAATTATATAAAATTCAACCATTAAACCCTAAACCCAACCACTAAATACTAAACCCAAACAATAAAAAACTAAACCCAACTACTAAATACTAAACCCTAACATTATAATTTTTTTAAAAAATGGTTATTTATGTCTAATTAAAAAAAATAATGTAATTTTGTCCAATAAACTATAAATGATGGTATTTGAAGGAATTACTCTAAAAATAAAGCATTAATTCATTATTAACTTATATTTTACTGTTTTTTTTTTTTGCAGTACTTTATGGAAAACCTAGATTTTCACAACGAAGCTTACAACACCAAAACTGGGATTTACACTGAAGGATGTGGACTAAACAATGTCATGATGTCATGGGGCCATGATGACTACATGTACCTGGTAATTTAATCAATCTTTATTAGTGTAAACTATAAAGTAATTTTATAATATGGTTAATTAATTTTCAAATAAAATCACAGGTGGCTAAAGAGAACGGAAGCACCTTGCCATCCGCAGGATATTTTATCATACGTTACCATTCCTTTTACCGTAAGTGATTCAGTAAAAAAATATTATGAAATAACATTTTTAATTAATAATTAACAATGAATTAATTACATATATGTAGCATTGCACACTGCTGGAGAATACACCCATCTTATGAACGAGGAAGACAAAGAGAACCTGAAGTGGCTACACATTTTCAAGTAAATTAAAATTTTATTAAATATGATTAACTTGGAAACTTTATATTGATATATGTTACATTGTTACAACAGCAAATACGACTTATACAGCAAGAGCAAAGTTCAAGTTGATGTCGAGAAGGTTAAGCCTTACTACATGTCTCTTATCAACAAAGTGAGTACATATTATTACATTTTTACAAAAAAAAAAATCATTTGAAGACATATATTTTTGAATTTTTTTTAACTTAATGTTATTTAATTTAATTTGCAGTATTTTCCTGAGACGTTGAAGTGGTGAATTTGTGGGTAGAGAAAAAACGTGGCCATGGAGAATTAGTAGTTTGATTCATTTACAAATGTTATTTATATTCCAATTATATCTTCTCTTATAGTTATGTAATAAAAATCATCTTTGGTGGTTGCTAAAAACTATGTCTGCTCGGATGATGTTAAATCATTATTTACTATATTTTCTAGAATTATATTGCTCTATAATAATAGTTATTTCTGTTCTAAATTTATCGTCAAATTTATTATGAGCAAATAGTCAAAACCTTAACCTTTTCCTAATTATGTTTGGCATACTTTTTACTCGAAACTATCCTTTTTATACAAATAAAATTATTTATTATATTATAATTTTATAGAATCGTTGAAATACAAGGAAGATACTGTATGGTCAAATATGACGTGACCAAACCAAGCACGGAAACGTGGAAAATTACAACAAGAGACATCAAAGAAAGCAACCTTCTTTATGCCAAGCGAGAGGGCAAAATCGTCCAAACCCCATTATTTCACTCAAACTAACTAAACAAATGAACTAAAAACGCCAGAGCCACTGTTTATATATATTCAAGTGCACTTTGTGATCTCTGCTTTGGTGACATCGACCGTGCCATTACAGTTACCATCGTCTAAGAGCGCAGACATTGGCTTCTCTTTATCATCATCTACATCTTTAGGGCTCAAGAAACTAGGCTGGTTCGTCGAAGAGAGTAGCCTTGCCCACATTCTATCTGTGATCACTACATTGTTCTGTTTCTCAGTTATTCTCTGCAACATCACACAACCAATGATAAGGTTATAATAAGTTAACATGGTATGATGAAAACTACAATGGTTTTTGGTAGAACATACATAGAAGGGTATGTAGGTTTGTCTTCCATTCACTAGACCACTGACATAACCAGTGTAACCAGCCATTGCACCATGAACTGCACTCTGAGCTAGAAGTGTACAGTAAACATTGTCTGATGCATTGCTTGGAACAGCTCTAATCATGTATGTTGGATCTGAGAGAAATGAAAAAAAATATATATATCAAGAAACTCATGGCAGAGAGAGTGTAAGGGTCCTATGAACTTTACCAATATACTTGAGGTTCATTGTCATCTTCTTGGCATTAAAATAATCCTGAGACAAAAAATTTGAACATAATGATATGAGTTAATTATGATTCTAATATCTCCATCAAGATGTGTTATTACCTTGATGCTTTGTGATAGCCAAAGACCAACATCTTTGAGAAGTTTGTTACCAGATGCATCCTCGAGTGTCATAGATTCTATGCTCTTTGACATTAGTTCTTGTCCTGCTCCTTCTGCAATCACTAACACCATGTGACCACTCTCCTTGAGCCTTTTCTCTATGTACTCAAACAATCCACCTTCTCCTTCCAGGTAAAATGGTGACTCTGGAATCAAACAACAATCAACATCTCTGCTTGCTAATGTAGCGTACATCGCTATGAACCCTGTTAAAAGCAATGCATACACTTTTTAGTAATGTGAAGAAGGAAAGAAGGAAGTAAAAGAGTAGATTACTCACCGCTGTAGCGACCCATAAGCTTGACAACACCAATACAGTTCTCATTACTCTCAGATTCTACATGTGCTGCGTTAATAGCTCGTTGAGCTTCTTCTACAGCTGTGTCAAACCCAAAAGATTTGTCTATCACCTACACAAACACCAAGTCAATTTCTCAACTTTTCATAAAAACAAAAACAAAGCTCTTCAATAGAGATGAAACAGAGAAGAGAAGGAACACAAACAGGTATGTCATTATCGATTGTTTTCGGAATTCCAACAACAGCAACTTTCAAACCACGTCGTCTTATTTCCTACAAAGTTACCATCAAAAGATCAGTAACTTATAGAAACTTATATGGTAAAAATGTGATTTACCTCGAATATAACCGATGCTCCTCTCTGAGTTCCATCTCCTCCTATAATATAAACCTGAATAATAACATCAAGAACAAGTGTTAACATATCTATAGCACAAAACACAGTGATGATTGTCGAAAACCTGATTGATTCCTCGATCTTGAATGCTATCAACAATCTTTGTAGTATCATGACCACCTCGGGAAGTCCCTAGTATAGTTCCTCCGCGTTTATGAATATCATTTACAACTTTAGAATCCAAGGAAACAGTATTCTTAGCATAAAATCCTCTATACCCACCCTGAGAAAAAGACTAAAACATGAGAAAATGAAAACAAACACTATGAAGGAGATTAAAATCAAATAAACTTACATCTATGCCAAGTATTCTCTTCACTCCATACATATAAGATAGACTGCTAACTATTTCTCTAATGACAGTATTAAGGCCAGGACAAAGACCTCCACAGGTTACTATACAAGCATGCACTTCATCAGATTCGAAGTAAACCTTTTGACGTGGACCGGCTCGTCTAAAATGAATTCCCCTTGGGCCATCTTTGTGAACAACAATCTAAAACAACAAGTAAAAGAGCTAATAAGAACTCTAAATTGTTAGGTTGCATTGGGTTTTAATAGAAAATTTCAAAACTAAATATACCTTTTGAGGAACAGTATCATCTGCATCAACAAAGTATTGTCTGAAAAGTTCCAAAAAAACAAAACTCAACCACTGAGTAAGAAGTTAATTTTATGATTGAATCATCATCTAGAAGATAAATGAAACAGAGACTCACTTAACCACTGAGTAAGCTGGGTTGTCTTGTAATGGATTAGTATAGGTCTGCAATAACATCAAAAAACCAAAGTAAAATAAAAAGACCGTTTTAAATCAAAACTAAAACATCATTTGATTCTAGAAAACATGGTAAATAAACTAATTAGTTAGTTTACGGACACGATCGTAATCATTGGGACCCAGATGGAAAAGATCCCTCTTTTTTCAGGAATCTATGATAATCAATTCATCCAAAACTAAAACCTGTTTAAAAATTGATAAACATGCAAAAAAAATATCTAATCATAGATAAAAGTTTCAAGCTTTAGCAACTGTAAATATATATAAAAAGAAGTTTGAATCAGAGAGATGGAGAGCTTAATAATATACAGGAAGATCAGGAAGGTAATCAGTGAGATGAGGAACGTCTTCAAGAACATAACCACCAGAACCGTTGACGATCTTCGGCTTGCTGCTAGTTTCCATACTAGTCATAATCAGAGAAACAATAAGCTTTGAGCTTAGAATCAATAAACAAAGGAATATTCTTGTTTTTTTCTTTTTCTTAGGGAGACTTTTGACGAAACTTGATCAGTGAAATGAGAAATGAAATTAAAACCGTAGATGAAAAACAAGGCTGCCCATTTTTATAGGATCGTTGACCAACGAGTCGGTAAAAGTCTGAAAAAGAGAGAAAATAAATAAACCATTAAATTTTTCAAGTGAAACAAACGGTGGTTTTGATCAAAGTGCCTTGTGAGATATTAATATTGTGGGCTGGCTTAATTGACGGATTTGGCTGCAAATTAATTGGAAAATTAGAATTACATAAGTGCCTTAGTTTGAACAATGTGGTTTAGGATCTATTTGACTAGTGACTGGTAACAACCACGACAACGACTAGGATACTGACTACTTGGAAAGAAGGTCCGAGAAGGTTGATGATTTTTTCCTATGAAACATCACATGACATCAACTCAAATTTTTAAAAACCATGACCTTACATCAAATGATTAGATCAAGGTACACCTATTATTCATGTGAAACCAGAGTAAAATAAAGCATAATTAATAAATATGAGATTAAAATGATAAAACGATATCTACATGCCACAGCTTGCACGTAAGTAATACCTATGCATTATCTCGTTGTTATTTGTTATCCTTCTCTTCTCTTTACTAAACCGTATCTCTCTTCGCTTATCTACAACCATGTCTTGAATCCTCTCTCTCTCGTTTCTATATATATACTTGTCTTTATGTCCTCTAACTATAACAGAACCCAAACATTTTTTTGACAACAACTCTCTCTTTTGTTCTTTTTCTTTCAATAAACTTTTTCTTGTTTTCCTTTTGGTTAAGATTTTTAAGAAACAATACGAAACCAAACATGATTTACATAGAAAACGAAATGAATATTCACGATGGTGGTGATCTGATTTCGACAAGAATTAAAGAAGGCGCCATTGTTGAAGTTTCAAGATCCTGGACAAAAGTTCCATCTTCATCTTCTATCTTGATGTGTTCATCTGATGCTTCTTCATCTTCATCTTCAAATGGGGCCTTCGATGATCTATCAGACCTTATCTCTCAGCTTCCTATCATGTAATGACTCTCTCAACATCTCAGAATTATCTCTTTGATTGATATTATTTCTATTGTTAACATTTTCTTTGCTTATCCTAATCACAGCCATGTCAAGAAAGGAGGACTTTCAAAGTATTATAAAGGCAAATCTCAGTCTTTCACATCTCTAGCAAATGTCACAAGTCTACAAGATCTTGTGAAGAAGAGAGGATCAAAAATGAAGTTAAGCTGCAAAGGGGATTATTTATATGGACCAAAGGCAACAATCTCCATGAAAGCAACAAAAACATATTCAAGACGTTCAACTTCAAGATTAACCTTAAAACCATTTCATGATTCAGCAAAATCAGTTCAATGACATCACATAATAATAACTTGTGGTTTCATTTGTATTTATTTGTATAAAAGTTTCCAAACTAAATGAGAAGAGATAATTTTATTAGGGCTAAAATTAGATTGCCAAATTTCACTAATTGTGCAGAATAATAAATATCAAAACAGATAAAACCTATGTGATGCAATCAAATCTTATAAACATGGGTGATTCTAAGAAGGTGGAGCACTTCCTCATGACTATGGCTGTTGCTTCACAAAGTAAGAGACGACTTGTCTCCTCTGCTGAACCATTCACCTGTTAAAAGTTCATGTTTTTAAGTGAGATCAAAATAATGGTGGTTGATGCACTTTAACATCACAATATTAAACAGAAATGTAAAATTTTAGGAATACACACCTGACAATTGGAGTAGAATCTGGTGTAGTGTTCAGATAAACTGTAGAGGCACTCGCAGAGCTCGTTCGGTAACAAGTTGGAGCAAGCTTCCTCAACCGTCTGCAAAATCATTCACATCTTCATCTAGCAAGTGAAGACCCAGTGCTCGTTCATCCGCATGATCCAATGCTATCTTTCCTGTCTGCAATGAAACAGATGTTGAGACGTAAGAAAATTACTCAGGGCTCAGGGTGTACACACAAATGAATCTAAATGCTCAGTATATACACTGGCATGGAGTAAACAGTTAAAACACGTATGAAACTTGTCTAAGCTTTCAAACCAAATAGGGTTTACTGTAGAATTCCTAGTATATCATAGATAAAGAAGATAGGAAAGCTCAAGTACAGCCAAGAGGAAGACCAAAGAACAATGAATAAAATTAAGTAATTTGTGTTCATGCAGTTAAAATACCTTTTTCAACTCATCTATGTCTTTGCCAGACTTTCTAATGATTGAACATATCCGAGCATGGGCGTAAAGAAGGTAAAACGGCTGTGTTTCCCTGTTCATGAGATGTGATGTATAAGCATGCGAAGGTGACTGCATAATGCAAATATTTAAATTATGTGGCAAATGCCTGTTACAAGTAAGGATCAAAACTTATACATAACAAACAATGTAAAAGAGATTTTTAATATTAATAGATGAAAGGAATACGAAATGTGATTCTTTGATCTGGAAGTTCTCATCTCTCCCCCATACAATACTTCTCACAACTTTTATACCCTTTTCCCCTCTCTTACTCTTAATATATACTGCTCACTTGTACCCACACAAACATGTGCACAAGCCTAAACCATACTCTAATGTGGTTATTTACTTAACTGTAGTAAAGGCTACTTAATCAAGCCCACATGCTCTGATTAATAGCTGCTCCCTCCTGATCCTCCTCCTATGGTTTCTTTGTCCATTTCTTCCTTTTGTACTGGTACAAAATGGGTGGTCTCTTAGCTTCATATGTATCATTACCCTCCCCTATGAGAGCAACCTTGTCCTCAAGGTTGAAAGCTGGATAGTTGACCTTCAACGTAGTTAACCATTTCCAAGAATTATCACACTCGGGTAAATCTTTCCACTTAATCAGCACCTCTTGTTGCCCTGTTTTCTGATTCATCCTTACTCCTAGCACCTTTTCTGGAATTACTTTCAGTTCCAAATCTTCAGACAACTGTATTGGTACAGATACTTTCCCTACAGCCTCCCCAATGTGTTTCTTCAACTGTGATACATGAAAAGTATGATGTATCTTTGTACCCTCCGGCAATTTCAATCTGTATGCCACTTCTCCCACTCTGGCTACAATCGGATATGGCCCATAGAACCTTGCTGCCAGCTTCTCATTGCTTCTCCTTGCCAAGGACTTCTGTCTATATGGCCTCAGCTTTAAATACACCATATCCCCTACCTCAAACTCTACCTCCCTTATGTGTTTGTCTGCCCTGTCTTTCATTCTCTGCTGAGCCTTATGTAAATGTGCTTTAATCACCTCTAACATGCTGTCTCTTTCTTTTAACATTTTCTCCAGACTAGCACTGTTGGTTGATCCTTCTTCAAACTTGAATAACTCAGGTGGTCTTCTCCCATAAACTGCCTGAAATGGTGACATTTGTATGGCGGAATGGAATGAAGAGTTGTAACTCCATTCGGCCCATACCAAGTATTCCGCCCACTTCCTTGGTTTATCCCCTGCAAAGCAACGCAAGTATGTCTCCAAACTCCTATTAGTTACCTCTGTCTGTCCATCCGTTTGAGGGTGATACGCAGTACTATAGCACAGACTTGTCCCAGCTAATCTGAACATCTCCTTCCATAATGAGCTGAGGAAAGTCTTGTCCCTGTCTGATATGATGGATTTGGGAAATCCATGCAGCCATACTACCTGTTGAATGAAGAGGTTAGCCACTCCCGTAGCAGAATAGGGATGGCTAAGTCCGATGAAGTGAGCATATTTGGACAATCTGTCCACCACTACCAGCATTGTGTTGATCCCATCTGACTTGGGTAACCCTTCCACAAAATCAATTGACACATCTTCCCAAATACTTACAGGTAATGGTAGAGGTTGCAGCAGACCTCCCGGAGCTAAGGTAGAATATTTTTGTCTCTGGCACACTTGACAAACTGACACAAATTTTTGGATGTCTGACATCATCCCTTCCCAAAAAAACAGTTCACCAATTCTCTTATGAGTCTTGAGTACTCCTCCATGCCCTGCCATCTTACCAGCATGGAATTCTTCCATTATAATCCCAGTGAATTTGGATGTTTTAGGTACCACCAGCTTCCCCTGCCTTAGTAACCTCCCCTGCACTAAGGTGTACTCAGATTGTACCAACTTGCCTTCCTTAATCCCCTGGAATATCCCTTGTAGTTCCTCATCTTTATCCACCTCACTACTGTTCTCCTCCAATTGTATGGCAGAGGGTACTGTTAAGGCATACAATGTGGTTACCAATCGTCTCCTTGATAATGCATCTGCAACTTTATTTTCCAACCCTGGCTTGTATTGGATGTCAAAATCAAATCCCAGCAACTTGGTCAACCATCTTTGATATTCCAAATTTGATCTCCCTTTGCTCCAACAGAAATCTAAGACTCTTCTGATCTGTCTTTACTACAAACTTTCTTCCCAACAGATAATGTCTCCATTTCTGGATAGCAAACACAATGGCCATCAACTCCCTTTCATAGACAGACTTCATCTTCTGTCTTTCTGTCAAAGCTTGGCTGTAATAAGCTATTGGCTTCTGGTACTGCATCAGGACTGCTCCCAGTCCTGCTCCTGAGGCATCAGACTCTACTACAAACTGGGCCTTAAAATCTGGTAGTGCCAATACTGGGACTGTGGACATGGCTGTGTTCAACTTCTTAAAGGCTTCTTCTGCTTTCTCATTCCAAAGGAACTGGTATTTCTTGAGTAAATCAGTGAGAGGTCTTGCTATTTCTCCATACCCTTTCACAAACCTCCTATAATATCCTGTCAACCCCAGGAAACCTCTGACTTCCTTCACTGAGATTGGAATAGGCCAGTCCACCATTGCCTTTACCTTATCTTCATCCGCAGCTACTCCTTCAGCTGTAATCACATGCCCTAAATACTCCACTCTTCTACTACCAAATTGACACTTCTTCTTGTTGGCATATAGTTGGTGGCGTCTTAATAGCTTCAACACCTTCCTCACATGCTCTACATGCTCTCCCAGAGATGTGCTATATATCAAGATATCATCAAAGAATACCAACACAAACCTCCTCAAATATGGTCTAAAGATTTGATTCATCAGGGCCTGAAATGTGGCCGGAGCATTGGTGAGGCCAAAAGGCATCACCAAGAACTCATAATGGCCGTCGTGAGTTCTAAATGCAGTCTTGGGTACATCCTCTGTCTTCACTCGTATCTGATGATATCCTGATCTCAAGTCTATCTTAGAGAACAACTCAACGCCTCTTAATTCATCCAGCAATTGATCAATCATAGGTATAGGGCAACTGTCGGGTATGGTTACCTTTTTTAATGCTCTATAATCCACACAGAATCTCCAACTTGAATCTTTCTTCTTAACCAACAAGACAGGGCTTGAAAAGGGACTGCCACTTTCCCTTATGATGCCAGCGGCCAGCATCACCCCAATCTGTCTCTCTATTTCCTCTTTCTGCACATGTGGGTATCGGAAGGGCCTCACACATATGGGTTCTGCTCCGGCTTTGAGGTTTATGGCGTGCTCCCTTCCTCTGGATGGTGGTAATCCCTTAGGCTCATCAAATACTTCTGCGAATTCTATCAGCAAGTTCTCCACTTCCTCTGCTGCTTCTTCCTTCCTCTGAGTTTGCAGATGGTTATATTCCACCCACATTCCTTCATCTTCTTTGTGTAAACTCTTCCACAGTGTCCTAAGGGATACCGCCTCAATCCACAAGCTAGGATCTCCCTTGATTGATACCAGACCCCCTTCATTTTCGAATTCCATCACCTGCTCCTTCCAATTCACCTTCATCTCTCCCAGCAATTCTAACCACTGCATTCCCAGTATCACGTCTACTCCTCCTAGTTCAATTGGTAGGAAACTTGTAATCACTGAGTAATCTAGCAACGTGAGTTTCACCCTCCTGCAAACTCCTTTCCCTGCTATGGTGACTGATAAGTTCAGACTTTGCAGTCGGGTTTATACAAATACCCTAATGCGTTGTAACACTTAGGGATCGAATCCACGGAGATCAATGGTTACACCACAAATTATAGAAATGTCAATCAAGCTAAGACAATAAAAATAGTTTGTTTTGCAATTGTAAATTAAATAAATGAACTGTGAATTAAAACGAATAAAAATCAATTAATTAAAGCGTTAGGTATTAGGAATTCTCAGGGATTCA
>KE157609.1:0-28084 GCA_000411055.1 Leavenworthia alabamica
TGAGTTCAAGGCCTTCGATTGACCAAAGGGGCGGTGGAACTTTGTGTAGTTCGAGCCAAACTGGAGCGGATGTGAGAGGGAGGTCAGACAAGGTGGAGGTCGCCGTCCACATCTTGGCTGTAAAAGCCACTGTGCCGGCGCTCCAAAAGCCTACTGTAAGTATCCATTCTCTTGTTGGGATGTGAGGAACTAGGATTAGGCAGGACGTTCGTGAATAATGGCGGACTTGAATTTCACCACGTCTTCCCCATATCGGGTTTAGGTCAGAAAAAATTTTTTTAATCGACGGTGGCTCCCCGAAGAATTGACAGAGTAGGTGATGTTTCCAAGTTTCTGTAGATTTGAGGAGGACTGAGGGAGGTGCTTTTACTATCGGAAAGCCCTCGGATGAGAATGTCGGAGCTGGGAATGGCTTCGATGACGTTTTATGTCGGGAGAATAGATCAAGCCAAAGTGGTGATGTTGGTTTGTTTTCATTATTGTTTTGGTGATCTGTTGACGTTGAAATTGATTTCACAGGTGAATGTTTTGCTGATTGGGGAAGAGATGGGAAGTTATCTGCGCTTAACAGCGGTGGTTCACCTCCGGAGGGGAGAACCTCCATCGGAGAGAGAAAAGTACTGTCTGTTAAATTGAGAGAGAAATCGTTTTGTCGTTTTATCGGAGAGAGAAATCGTTTTGTCGTTTTATCATTTTGACCACATTTATTTCGCATTTGACCATATTAAATTGTTGCCATATGTTTGTTCCACACCAACCAAATGACTACTTATTTATTGTCTTTGGTTAAATAAAATAAATAGTATGAATAAGATGCAGTTTTCATTGTCTATAAAGATACTAACATGCAATATTCAACAACAAAATGACATGCAATTTCTTATTATAAAGAAAAATAATAATAATATTTATAAAATAATATAAGTAGAATTCTTAATGATAATACATTAACACTCATTTTTCTTCGGAGAAACATATTATTATATTTAAGAAAAAGACATATCTATTACAGTCATAGACTTATATAAACACTGTGAGAGCACGGGAATAATCTAAACCACCGTTAAGTTATAACAGTTGCATAAATAATGCTAAAGTACATAGTTCCGTAAAGAAAACTTCCAACAATAATTAAATCAATGTAAATAATTATGTGTACCGTCAACTGTACTTTTTTACAGTTATGGAGAAGATGAAGACAAGAAAGAAAAAGTTGAGGAACTGAGCACAGCCGAAACAGAAAAAAAAAAATGGCCTAATAGTCCTTTCCTCACATGGCCTTGGTCGGATATTTCATAAAATTTTATTTACTTATTTTATCAATACTTTTGAACTTACCTTTTCCTGCGAAGTTATGGCTATATTAAGTATATTTAATACACATTAATAGTAAATTTATTTAAAGGAACCATAATAGCTGAAAAAGTTGGCTAATTAACTTTGACAACGGCTAAACTTTTGTGTACACACACAAAACCACAAAAAGTTAAAAGTGGAATGGTTATTACAGTCTTATATACTTGGTAACTTTTTATCTGCAAGAGACAGTTTTAACTAGTTCGTAAGTTATGGAACATAGATTTGTACTTTTGTTACCAATGTTTTTTTATTACAGGATAAGAACTGCAACTTCTTTAAAAGTTTTGACTTTGAAACTACTTGCTACTTAGCATAAATTTCGATTGTAAAAATTATGGAATTTACCAGACAAAACTGACAATATTCGAATCTAAAGCACATAATCAAATCATGAACCGCAATTGTTCACTTGGTTTATTTACATTTACAGTCTTGAACTCGGATTCGAACCCGGGATGACTCGGTGGACCGACTCACCTACCATTTAACCGCCATCTCCTTCTCTAATCCGCCTTTGATCGTCTGACTCGACTCAGTGAGTAGTAACTTGACATTTCCATTTGCAAGTCGAAATCCCCAATAATATCAAAAAAATCAAAATGACCCGAACCCGATTAAAAATTAGTACAACCCGACTCAGGAGTAACTCAGCTGAGTCAACGACGACTTATTCAAAATACCCTTTCTTCATTTCACATGGCGACGATTAAACAATCACCAGATAACTTTCTCGGCGACGCCATGAAGCAACGGCCGAGATTCAATCAACAGATCTAGCTTGCTTTTGATTACACCGTGATATTTCTGAAGATCTTCAGGATAAGTAAACCGGCTTGACCGAGACGAATCAGACCCAGAAATAAACCGGATTGCTTCCTCGAAAACCGATTCTTCACAAGGGATAACCAACGGTCCTTGGTTAGCGAAACCATACTCTTCCTCAGCTTGGATAAGGAGATTACTCAGAATCGGATGGTTCAGGTACGACGCACGCACCACAAATCTCTTACAACCACTACCTACACGAACTGCCACGTGTCCAGCTGGAACATCTGACGGTACACAACGGTTGACGGAAGATAACCGCGCTTTGTTACGCCATCGCCGGAGCATTTGCCTGAGCCTCACAATGTGACGAATCTTGCTGCATTTTCCCATACCTCCAGCCATTGTTTTCAAACAGTATAGTCAAATTAACTCTGAGAATGCTGATTTCGAATATATATATATTTTCACGAGAAAGTGAGAGAAAATATCAGGTGGAGGGATTTGAGAGTTTGGGAGAGACGAAGTATAAATAGTGAAGATAATACAACAATGCCACCAAGTTTTTGAGATAATTACAACATTGTCTCCTCTGTCCTAACGAATTATTAGTGATTGAAATTTAGATTAATATGTTTTGTTTTGTTATAATATATGGTTCGTATTAAAAGTCTTGGTTTTAATAATTGTTTTAGTGAGCCCCATTTATGTAAAGAAAAACTTGGACCTCAGATTATATAAGATTCTTAGTTTGATGTTATGTATCACTTTATTGATGATAGTAATTTATACATTATTAACATTTGAATAGTAATTTAAGATCTTGACTTTTTAACTTTAAATGTTAACCGAAGATGCTTTTGAATCCCGAACAACTTTTTAATTTTATTATCCAGAAATGTGCTTATATTAAATTCATACATATAATGGGACGTACCAAAGCATGCACTTAAATGTGTCCATGCCCCCATGTGAAGCGATGCCCCATCTTCAATTCTATTTTTATTTATCTTTTATTTGAAAATCCTCACAACAACAACAAAATAATCATTATATCTTAAAGTTCTGTGTATCAAAAACAATTACACATATACACAACTTTCCAATAGATATACTTGAATATACGTGTTTGTTCATGTGTTAAATATTTGCAAGTTGCAACCAATGGTAAATATTCATAACAAAAACTAAGGGTAAATATAGTTGTAATTTATATAACCAACAAAAATAATGGTAAATGTAGAAATAAAATATAAACAAAATAATAAAATAAGAAGTGGATCAATCAAGTGCATGATATGGAAGGTAGGGTGCACCACCCTCATGTGGTACGTACGTACCCCACTTGTTCGATTTAAGGATCTTTTTATTTATTTTTCATATTATATAACCTAATATTTTGTTACTGCATATTTCATTGTTGTTACAATTTTTTCAATAATTGCATGATCACCATTGAAGATGTTATGCATCAGCCTTGTACTGTCGTCACTTTCTGCCCTCATCCACATATATGCAATGAGCTAATCACAAATTTGATTACCCAACAAAAAAATAAATCTTCAGTTTGTTCTACCATATTTATATAGTTAGATCGTGGTTCATGTCGTGCACGAGGAGAAGTAACTCAATTATTCGCTACTTTTATCAAAAAAAAAAATTATTCACTATTGAAACTTCGGATATTGGATATTGGCTATTTCTTCTTTTACTCAATGTAAACATTTAATTTACAAATCCGTGATTCACTGTTTGGATATTTGTTAAACTTTAAAATCACGGCCGCTTTGATATGAATTGTGTGTGTTTTGTAGGGCATGTATAGGCCTAGGCAAAAAATCCAAATCCAAAATACCGAACCGAATTCGAATCGAAAAGAGAAAGCGAATCCGAACTCGAAACTATAAAATACCCGAATGGGTAGTAAAATTTTCATACCCGAAAATCCGAACCCGATAAGTATCCGAAATACAATTATATAGCAATATATATTAATTTTATTAAGATTTTATATAAAATAATTACTTAAACCATAATTATAAACTCAAAAATATCAATTAGCTTAAGATTATAATAACTAAAATACTCAAAATAACTGAATTATTTAAATTATTTGTTATATTTAACAAAAAATTTGTTCAAGTAATTTTGATATTTTAATTAAAATTTATAAATGTTGAGTAAATATGATATTATCCGAATTGTATTGTACTGTGATATTTTTAAATAGTTACATGTAGTAATTTTTATTTTTAGCTTTTATATGTATTAATTGTTAAGAACCCAACCCAACCCAACCCGAACCGAACCCAAAAAAAAAAATCGAATCTAAACTCGATCCGAAATTCTATAGATCTAAATGGATACAAAATTTTATTACCCGAAAACCTTAAAAGTATTAAATACAGATGTATGATCTACCATAGTATAATATTAATACCTATTGACCAAAAAAAAAGTATAATATTAATACCTAGAAGTTTACCTTCAAAATTGTTTATACGTCATAATATAACTACAAGTTTTAGTCTTTCTCTATTTTATAAGTAATCATAGCATTCACGGACCATAAGGTATTAATTAGTATCAATCTAAAAAATAGTATTGAGATCGTGTACTACCCTATTTAATTTATATTAATAAAGACGTTTGTAAAAGTTATAGAACCATAATACATACTACAAATAAGTCAATTATACAAGGAAAAATATATGAGATTTTCAATCAACAATATGCCAGCAGAGTACTTAAACAAACCTTACTGTCTATCAATTTAGGATTTTTTTTTTGGTCAAATCAATTTAGGATTAAAAGCGTGAATAAAGGAGAAATAATTTGTTAATAGGACCGATTAAGTGGTCCATAAGCTGGCACATGCCATGTTAGTGTTAAGTAAAAGGTAATTAGACTTGAGAGACAAAGCAATCACTAAGACATTAATAAGGATTATGCTTTGTATTTTTAGGCAAATGTCTTTTCGGCGTTTTCTGACAGCTTCTAAGGTTTCGCCACGTCTTCATCTCTTCCCCTAATTATTTCTTTTAAAATATATGATTCCAATTATCTTTTTTGGTATGATAATTAATTTTCTATTTTATCAAAACAATAAAAAAAAAAGAGGACACAGCCTTGCTTTTGCTATTATACAAATAAAGAATTTGTATGTTCTTTATATATATATATCAGTTAATTGATTCCTGAGTGAAGGAATAAATACAATTAGTCTTGACGGATGGATTTTTCTAGTATAATTATAACGAGAAGATATATTCAATACAATAACACTAATTTAACTTTAAGTGAAAAAATATAAACCCGATAAGAAAATAGGGTTTTCTATGGTTCTCTTCCTATGCGATTTCAGGGTGATTTCCGGCGAAAATCCGGTGAAATATTGGTGAAATTTTTTAATCCGATTTTGTTCACACAATCCAAACCTTTCACAAAATACGGTTTTTCTTCACCGATTGTTTTGTTTTATTCTGTAAATACGTCCGACGGTGTGTCGGTTTTGATGTCCGATGTCTGCTAGTTTTCGAATTAGTGGTCTGTCGGTTTATGTCCGGTGTTCCAGTAATCGTTAGATTATGGTTCTGCCGGTTATATTTCCGGTTGTTTTGCCGGCTCTTTAGTCCGACATGAGTTGTCGGTTCTAACTTGCTCCCGGAAAAAAATTGATCCAGATTCAACTTTGTTTCTGTTTTCTTTGTTTTTATTTTTATGCTTTTTCTGATTCTAGGAATTCGGCGTAATATTTCAACCTCCGCCTCCAGGGAAAGTCCTGGGCCAGTGGCGACGGTTGTGGTCGGAGGTGGTCGAACAACGACGAATGAGAAGAAGATGGAATAGATGATAAAAGTTAAAGGGAGCTGAAGNCGACATGAGTTGTCGGTTCTAACTTGCTCCCGGAAAAAAATTGATCCAGATTCAACTTTGTTTCTGTTTTCTTTGTTTTTATTTTTATGCTTTTTCTGATTCTAGGAATTCGGCGTAATATTTCAACCTCCGCCTCCAGGGAAAGTCCTGGGCCAGTGGCGACGGTTGTGGTCGGAGGTGGTCGAACAACGACGAATGAGAAGAAGATGGAATAGATGATAAAAGTTAAAGGGAGCTGAAGCTTTAGTTGAATCTGAGGAGATGGAGCACAAGATCGAAAGAATAGGTAACGGTGGCGCATCGGAGCACCGGTCGATGAGACGGTGACCCAGAAACGTCAGTCAGAAAGTTCGTGCGGCTGACAGCAAAGATCAAGCCACGTTGCGCCAATCTGAGGTGTTCGGTTGACACGTGTCCCCGGCTCGCCAACGTGTTTTGGATCGAATATGGGCCTATTAATCGGGTGGGTCATGTATTATTACTTGGGTTGGGTTTCAATTGATCTTGTTGTATATGATAGATGCTGTAAAACTGTGGTTCAATGCAATGAAATGAGTTGGCAGACTAAAAAAAATATTCAATACAATAACTTTTAACGATGATGACAAATAAATCGAGAATCTAAAATAGATGATCATCAATGCAGCTTTTAATTAATGGAATTAGTTTTTTTTTTTTTTTGTCATCAACGGAATTAGTCAAATAAACAAATAGAATAACAATATATTTAAAGATCATATAAATTGTTCCAATGTCCAGCTCCAGCATATTTTTGTTTAAACAAACCTATCTTCGATAAATTATAATTTCTTTAAAACTAGATTTGATTACGGATTGAAGAATTGAAAGAAAATAGCCAAAAGTTAAAAGAATCATTTATAATAAAGAAAATAAAATAAGAAAGTAGAGGACACAGCCTTGCATTACAATTTACAATTATATATATATATGTATTATAGAACTTTTAGGAGTGTGAAGAATAGATTGGGCACTGACGTAAGAGAATTTCAAAAATAATAATAGTTGGAAAAATGTAATAACTTGAAGATTTTTTTATCCTCGCTCAATAACCATAGACGACTTAAACCTCATGGCTTTAAATCTTAAATAATTGAAGACACAAGGATATAGAAATTATGTTTAAAATAATCAGAATCCAAATTGTATTAGGGAGGGCCATGAGGGAATGATTTGTGGTTTTGATTGAGTTTTCAAGTACATCAATGGGCAAGCCAGTTCATATACCAGCTCATTAAAATGTAGTCAATACAAAACTAATCTAAAATTCAGAACACTTTAGTTGAATCTTTATTTGAATAATTAATTAAGAATTAAGTCTTCCATTATTCTCTAAGTTTAAATATTAAAAAATGAGTGTATTCATTTGATCAACTAGTGAATTTTATTTTAATAATATAATATAGAGTATTTTTTTCTAATACCATCATTTATAATTTATAGGACACAATTACATTATTTTCTTTAATTAGACATAAATATCATTTTTTATTAAAATTATATTTATAATTTAATGTTAGAGTTGAGTATTTAGTGGTTGAGTTTATTTTTTTATTGTTTGGGTTGAGTATTTAGTGGTTGAGTTTAATTTTATATTGTTTGGATTTTATGTAATTTTTTCAAAATATAATCTAATTTTTAATTGAATTAAATTATTAAATGGTAATTTTGTCGTAATCTATTTTAATGGTATTTTTGGAAATTAAACTTAATTTGATGGTATTTAAAAAAATTGCTCTAATATAAATTAATTATTTTAACAAAATGAGTAGTAGTAGTACGTGTCATACATACTTATAATGCAATACAACTAAATATATACATATAATGTAAAGTCCCTCTATTTAATTCACTTGAGGCAAATAAATTTGAAAGCTAATATAAAGTTGACCATTTAAAATAATAACGTATGATATAAACCAATATTATAGAGTGCCCAATCGCCATTTGATATTATCTTATATAGCAAAGGGAAATGTTTAAAGATGGGTCAATTTGGGCAACCTAATCATGAGAATCTAAGCTTATAAGTATATCAAAAATACATATATGTTTAATAACTTGTTTCGGTTGGTACTCTATATATTGTGAATGAGAAGTCAAAATTGTATATCTATGAGATTAAAAGCTTGTTAACATATTGTTAGTTTTGAGTATTTAACAATCATTGTATTATAATGATTAGTAATGATTAAATGTTGAAATTTTCTTTAGACATTTGGTACCAACTATATTAACTAATCCTTATTCCCTCTCCTCTCTTTATTCAACTTCTCCTTTAATTTTAATATGATATATGAATAAAGAGCATATAAAGCAAACTTATGTAAGTCACAAACATATCATTTACATTTTGTAGAGTTTTAATTTCTCTTGTCAACTCTTTGGAACGTTCCGATCTTGTTCTGTTAAGGACAACTAAGTAACTTGACTGAATCATAAATGAAAACGAAAGATAAATCATCGTATAATGATGAATTTGTCATTGTCAATAAGATCTTTTATGAAAAATCGAAGATAAATCATTTAAAGCAAATAAAAGAAGAGATCACCAACTCCTCACTAACCATATATTCATATTCCATACCCTAATAAGCAAAATAAAAAAAAAAATTTAAATGTTTCAGATACTTCCATATTGATAATGAAAATCATATAAAAGACCTCGATTGTAATTTAATAAAATACATAACATATCAAATATGTCTGCGTAAAAGATCTTGTAAATCCGGCGCCATAACATGCATAAAGAGATAAAGACAAGTTAGATGTCAGAATTGTTAATCACACGAGACAAAACTTGTTCTATAAACTATTTCAAAGATTCTCTTTACCAAAAAGATTACTAACTTTTATTTATTTTTCAAAAAGTTTTTTTAATGTTCAATCATGAAAATTTTATCTTAAGGAAAAACAAATGAGAACGATAAGAGGAAATGGACGAAAATCCTGAGAGAATGGTGCCGTGGCCCAGTGGTGTAGTAAAGCCCATTAACCGAATACTGAGATCAGTTTTGGGCCTGGTCCTTTTATTTTGTTAAGAGTGAGGCACTATTTGATTATCGAGTCTTGAACCATTACGATTTTAAAAAATAAATAAAAAATGGTCATAACAAAATCATTAAAGCGTTCTATATAGTATTATAGACTATAGTTTTGTTTTTTAGTTCCAAACAAAGGTCTAATATTAGGAGTCTATGTAATTTCTTAATCTAGAATCTGAAATGATAACAAGTAGTGGAGATATCAAATAATGAATCATAGGTTTTATAATTAGTAAAACTATAAAAGCATGTAAATAAAGAGAGTCGTACATATCATTAAATATTTTGACTAAAATAATCAATAATGTAGTCAATAAATATAAATTAACCCACCAATAATTACTACAAAATACCTATTTTCTTGCAAATAATTCACCCTCCTACCACTACTATCTCTTACACTTATTACTATTATTGCAATTTCTCAACATGTGTTTTTTTGTCTGTTTAAAGTAATAGCCTCTAATTATCAAAACATAGAGGTGGATTTTATAAGATCCATCAGATTTTGCTGAGTTCAATCATGGTTACGCCTTACGCGTGAAGAAATACAAATAAATTACTTTGATGGTTGAAGAGTTATAAAGTCTTAAAAATCATTTCTATTCATTCAAAATATTGAGCTGTTACAACAATTAATAAACTAATAGGATTGATTATGAAATATATATATTATATGATGAATGGTCAATATCTGTTCACTATGAATAATATTATCTTTAATCATAAACAAAATTTTACGAAAATATTCGGATTTAAAATTTATACTTTATTATATTTGAATCATATGTAATTATTGAACTTAGAGTCTGATTATTTTTATAGACATTATCCAATAATAACTATGATGATAAGGAATATTACTGCTTTATAGAAAAACACAATAACGAAGAATAAGAAATGAATAAAAGTAACAGAAGAGACAAATAAAAAAAGGACTCCTTCTTACATATCTCTATTCAAAATTCAGAAGAAACAAATGTCGGCTTCAAACCCTACATAGCTCCCACAGCTTCCATGTTTCCTTCTCTATCTTGTCTCTTTCTTTTATACGTACGTATCTCGTATATACATTTACATATTCAAATACTCACTCATGTGTTAAGTAACATATGATCATAATTCGTTTTGCGTTCACTCTATGTAGTGATTTGGTTAATGGTTACTAGTGGTGACGAAAATGACAAAATGTTAGAAGACAAAGAGAAATGATATAGTAATGAAGCAAGAAAAATAATTAAATATATTATTTTTAATTGTGTCATTTAATTAGAATGGAGTGTGTTGAGCATGTGTATGTAAAATGGAATGTGCATTCGAAGTTATCATTGTTTTGATTCTACCATGCTGATTATTATGATTTATTTACTTGCTTTTTTATCCTGTTGGCATTATTACGCATTCTCAATGTAATAATAATACATTTTCTCTTTTTATCTCCTTTTAAAAATCTTCATCGCTTTTTCAGAACTTTTACTTATACAAAACTATACAATATACACATGATACAATATTTTAGTTTATGATTATTCACCTTACTTGATGGTTAACCATGGATTTTTTATATCTTAATAAAATCTTAACCAATCTTGTTTTTATCTATCAATATATAGTTTGAACGAAAAAATGAAAGGAACAACGGTTTTATACTTAGTAATTTTTCACTATATCTCACAAATTTTTGTTTAGTTTTACAGTCCCTTGGTTAAAGAATGAAGTATTTAGTTATATATTTAGAAAAGAGAAGACTATATATTAAAAATTAGGTGGGTCAATATATACATAGATTGACTAAACCTGAATCTATAATGTGATAGATTCTGTAATAAGAGCCACTGGTCCATAACTATATGCTCTCTACTCTTTACGTACCAATAGGCAATAGCTCAGACGAGATGTCCCGTCACTCCCATTATTTGGCTTTACTTTTTTTTTTTTTATGGGGTCCATCTTTATTCCTTCTTCTTTTTCTGTCATAAATATTTATTTGTTTTGTATATATTTTTTAACAAAAAAAATATAGATTCATTCTCTTAAATAACACTAAATTTAATTTATATTCCATAAATATTAATAAAATTGATTTAAGATAAAATTATCACTTAAATAATTTAATTAAATTAAAAAATTAAATTTTATTTTAAAAATTATATAAATCATAAATAATATATACTATATATTAAACTCTAACCTTAAATACTGAATTCTAATATCTAAATCAAAATTTTAAACCCTAAACACTAAATACTAAAATCAAACACTAAATACTAAACACTAACCATAAATGTTAAATCCTAACCATAAATACTAAACCCTAAATAATAAATATTAAACATTAAATTTTAACATTAAATAAAAAATATATTGTTAATAAAAAATGATATTCTTGTCCAAATAAAAAATTAATGTAATTTTGTCCAATAAAATTCATTTGATGATATTAGAGAAAATTATTTAAAAATATATACAATTTAGTTGTATAGTTTTACATGGACTTGGAATAGCAAAAATTGGAAGATAACTCAAAGATTTTGGTTTGGGATTTTTGGTTATTTAAAGAGAGTAGTCATGATAATGTAATTTAATGGTTTGGATAGTAGTTACCTAATTATGGCCAACAAAAATACTGTATAAAGTATTAATAATAATTTAGAAAACATGCGGCATAATTACTCCTATCGCTAGTGTAATTTTTAATTTAACAGTTTTCTCGGTGCAATGGTATAATATATGATTCTGCTGCTGTTAAATTTACTTTATTGTTTCCAACGACTTTACTGTTAATCTGTGCTACTACCGTTTAGTAAATAACATAACTGGACTATAGTGACAAAGAACGATGTCGTCTTAATCGTTCACATGAATGCCACGTGTTCAATATCGACGGCCAGGAGAGATCCTAGGGAAGTTAAAGGTACGTATGTGAATTACGAAGGCGTTGAACGACGTGCAAGAGCGCGTGCGACTCGATTCTTACGTCGTTCACTATGGACCGTCCGATCAAAATCATGGATCTTACATAAATGCGTGCGCGAAGGCACATGCCGTTTTTAAGCGTTCTCGATGATAATCACGTGTCTTATTGAGATTGGTTGATATTGCAAAGTCCGTTTTATGTTTAAGGCAAAAGACAATTTAGCCTTTTTATCTATTGGTGATAAATTGTTAACTAAATAGTTCAAACTCCAAAGCTATTAGTTTAAAAGGACACAAATCCTAATAAAACCAAACAGTTATTTCGGACCTTTATTGAAGTTCGGATTTTTATTAATTAATTTTATCAGTTTGATAACAAATTAACAAACATGAAAAAGAAAAAATGGAATGACGAATTAGAGAATAGAAATTGAACGGTTAGGAATATGATAGTCACGAAGATGGCATGATATTATAGTTGGAATGGGTTACTTGGCGAAAGAATCAAATAGAATTTTTATAAATTTGGAATGTGACGTGGACTTATTTCTTCAACCATTACATGATTTTCGAATTCTTATTGCAACCTTAAATATTCATGATTTACAATTCTATACCCCATATGATCAATTATTTTTAATTTTATCTGAAAATTAATATAATAACTTGTTTGTTATTCTGAAAAAAATACATGTTAAATCTAGTTGTGGTAACCATATTTTAAAGCTTGGTATTTTTTGGTCATTACTTGTAATGATATAATAAAGTTAACCTAATGAACGTAAGTAAACACTATATGAATCTGCTTTTATAATATCAATAGGAATCGATCTTGCTTTTGACTCTGGCAAACAGAGAAAGATAAGGTCGGGATGTGAACTGTGAATCGTGGAAACGGCGTCGTGTCGGTCCAAAAATCATTTAAAAGAAAATATAAAAAGACACTTATTTGGGAGTAGGCAAAGTCACTAACGACTCACAGATCATAACTCAACCATTGATTTGCCGTCCATTTCACGCGTGCCGATCGGTCAAAATTTTCAGACGCAAAAGCACCAAATAATGCTTTGCTCTTTTTCATTCACTTTTTTTTTTCAATTTCTAATTCCTTTTTACAAGCTTCCATTCTATATAAGACAAAATAAAGTTTTTTTTTGGTTAAACATAAAAGAATTTTATGTTAAATGATGATAATTTGGATAATAATAGTGGAATGGGTTTTAAAAATCCAAAAAATGAATTATAACGATTAGCTACATGAAGGAAAGCGATTTTTATGTTATGCACCTAATTTAACTAATGAAGTTGAAAGTGATATGGTTTCATATCATATAATATAACAATCACTACATGTCAATTATTTCGTCGCAAAAAACAATAGAGAAGTCAAACTAAAGATGTATACGTGACCAAAACTATACACATGATTACAACAATAAAATTTTACTAATAAAAAATATTAAATTGATGCTAGAATTTCGTAAAAAAAAAACTTTTTCTAACGAAAGAAAAATAAGATATTTAAAGTCTTAAGTTGGCAAAGAAAAATAGCACCGGCACAAAAGGTTACAAGATACACTTCCTCCTGTAATCTATAGGCTTCTTGCTAATATGCGCTACTTTGACATTCTCTTCTATCATACGCACCTTCTCTAGATCTTCAAAAGCAGTCACCTTCCTTTTATCGAAATCACAGCAGGAAAATAATACAATTTTTTATAGGAAAGTGTATATTATTGCAAAGGAAAAAGAAACCTCCTTTGTCAAAAAGTTAATCAGTTTTTATATTTTGCTTAATATAATAATTAATAAGCATATATATATATAGTCAGTCATGGTACTTACTTGAAGCTTTATATATGATCATGCTTATAACATAAGCATTGAAACTACTTGTACAATCAACTACGTCTCTCTGCGTATCAGAGATTACGTGCGCTTACTCTACCACTTTATTATTTTTGACGTAAACTGTTGTATCATTTATTAATTTGTATATAATGAAAATACAAAAACATATTTTTAATAAATGGGTAAAGAATAAAATATAAATATTATTCGATTAAAGAGTGTAAAGCTGCAACGGCATTGTCCATATACAGAAAGTATAAGCGAAGGAGAGGAGCATGCACACTCTTTCCTATTTCTAAGCAATATTAAACCTTTACATATATACACTTGTATTCATACACGCTTATATACATTTAGAGAGAGAAGAACAGATGAATAAATAAATGGAATTTAAAAAAGAAGAAGCTTTTGTCTCTCTCTGAGTTTCTTTGTTGTTGTTGTTTGCATCCGGAAACAAAGGAAGAAGAAAGTGTTGTTTACATGATGGTACCTTTGGTTTCTCTTCTTCATTGAAAGGGTTGAATTTGGTCTGAGAATAAAGAGAGAGAGAGGCCCACAAGAGAGACATGCTTGTCTGTGTGTAGTCTCTTTTTGTATCTTCTTTAATCTCTTTCACTCTCTTCTCTTCTGTTTTTTGTCATGTGTAAGTATTTGGACCCAAATAAAACCAGATTCTATGAAATGGATTTCTATTTAATTCTTCTGGTTTCTGGATTTATCTTCTAGCCTGTTTGCTCAATAGGGCTCTTTGTCTCTTTGTGTTTTCATTTTTTTTTAAATGAAGAAAAATAATATGAGTCTCTGTTAAAGCCTAGTGTTGAGTGTGGGGAAGAGAAAAAAAACAGAACATTCAATAATCTCTAAATGATGGCTTCATTGTCTTGTGTTGAAGACAAGATGAAAACTAGTGGTTTGGTTTATGGAGGAACAACGATAACTAATAATACATCTCAATCTACTTTGCTTGAAGAGATGAAGCTGCTGAAGGATCAGTCAGGTTTCATCTTCTTTTTTCCTCAAAAGATTTCTTTAAGTTGAAATTTTCTTCTTTGTGGGTTTACTTTTATGACTAAGAAAGAAACATAAGAAAGTTTAAACCTTTTTCTTAGTAGTCTGCTTAAATTTCAAATCAACTGATATAAAAGTTTAACTATTTTGGTCAATGGTTTATTTACTATCTTCTTTCTTACCTTCACTGAACATGTTCAGGAACTAGAAAGACAGTAATAAACTCGGAGCTGTGGCACGCTTGTGCAGGCCCTTTGGTTTGTCTCCCTCAAGTTGGGAGCTTAGTGTATTATTTCTCACAAGGTCATAGTGAACAGGTAACTTTGTTTGTCTTAAGGAACACCATACCCATTGTAGTTTTTTTATAGATACTGTGAGAATTTTTGTTCACTTTTTTTTTATTGAATTCAGGTTGCTGTTTCAACCAGAAGATCAGCAACAACCCAAGTTCCTAATTACCCAAATCTTCCATCTCAGTTGATGTGCCAAGTCCACAATGTTACTCTTCATGTATGCTGTTTTAGTCTTTATATATGGAAACTTACTTATTGCAACCAGTTTTGAATTCTCTTGACAATGGTTTTGTTTCATTTTTGATAGGCAGACAAAGACAGCGACGAGATCTATGCTCAGATGAGTCTTCAACCAGTTCACTCTGTAAGTTTTTTTTATTCTTGATACTTCATTCTATAAACTCACTTTGATGTTGAATGAGGTTTAAACGTTTTGTGTATCAGGAGAGAGATGTGTTTCCTGTACCAGACTTTGGGCTATTGAGAGGAACTAAACATCCTACTGAGTTTTTCTGCAAAACACTTACTGCAAGTGACACAAGCACTCATGGTGGTTTCTCTGTACCTCGTAGAGCTGCAGAGAAGCTATTTCCACCATTGGTGAGTCTCTCTTCTCATCAGGAAAAGCATTTGTTCCTTTTCCTTCAATTGCTGCTTATGATATATATATACATTTCAGGACTACACAGCACAGCCACCAACTCAAGAGCTTGTAGTTCGAGATCTGCATGAGAATACTTGGACATTTCGCCATATCTATAGAGGTAAAAACCAATAAATTTGTCTCTTTATTTATTACAATTAAGTTGATAATGATCTCAACTCTTGCTTGTATTCTCAGGACAACCAAAGAGACATCTCTTAACAACAGGATGGAGTTTGTTTGTTGGTTCAAAAAGATTGAGAGCAGGGGATTCTGTTTTGTTCATCAGGTGAACATCTTTAAAAGCCAGTTTTATCAAACGAAAATTACCTTCTGATTGTTATTCACCATTTTATTAAAATGTGTCAAAAGGGATGAGAAGTCACAACTGATGGTTGGTGTGAGACGAGCTAATCGTCAACAAACAGCACTTCCTTCATCAGTTCTTTCAGTTGATAGTATGCACATTGGTGTTCTTGCTGCTGCTGCTCATGCTACCGCAAACCGTACTCCTTTCTTGATATTCTATAATCCAAGGTTAGCTTAAAAGCATCTCCAGCTTTTTAACATATAAAAACATCCTTTTCATATGACTTATCAAGAACTCTTTGTGTTTGCTTTTCAGAGCTTGTCCAGCAGAGTTTGTGATCCCTATAGCTAAATACCGCAAGGCTATATGCGGGTCTCAGCTCTCAGTTGGTATGAGATTTGGAATGATGTTTGAAACTGAAGATTCTGGTAAACGCAGGTAAGTGATCTGTTAGTCTTAATCTTTTTGTTCCTACCTATCAAATTTGGTTACTTTACTTATCTATTTCTTGGTTGTGTATATAGATACATGGGAACCATTGTTGGAATCAGCGATCTGGATCCATTGAGATGGCCTAGTTCTAAGTGGCGTAACCTTCAGGTTGAATGGGATGAGCCTGGATGTAATGATAAGCCTACTAGGGTCAGTCCATGGGATATCGAAACACCTGAAAGTCTCTTCATTTTTCCTTCTCTGACCTCAGGACTCAAACGTCAGCTCCATCCATCTTACTTTGGTAAGTAAAACAAGTGTTCCTTTTTGTGATCTTTAAATGAGATTTGTAGCCTGAAAAATATTTGTTACGAAATTTACAGCGGGTGAAACTGAATGGGGTAGCTTGATAAAACGTCCTCTTATCCGTGTTTCGGATTCCGCGATTGGGATTATGCCTTACTCATCTTTCCCAAATATGGCTTCAGAGCAGCTTATGAAAATGATGATGAGGCCTCACATCAACCAAAATTTACCATCTTTCATGTCTGAGATGCAGCAGAATGTTGTTATGGGGCATGGAGGTTTGGTAGGAGATATGAAGATGCAGCAACCCATGGCCATGATGATGAACCAGAAATCTGAGATGGTGCAGCCTGAAAACAAGATGAACCCATCTACTTCAGTTACGAGTGGCCAAGAACAGAATCTATCACAGAGTATGAGTGCTCCTGAAAAACCAACACTTTCTGGTTGCAGCTCTGGTAGAGTCCAGCATGTGCTTGAGCAGTCAATGGAACAGGCAAGCCAGGTGACAACAACCACAGTGTGTAATGAGGAAAAGACTAACCAGCTAATCCAGAAACCAGGTGATTTGTCTCCTTTACAAGCTGATCCATGTCTTGACATTAGCCAACAGATATACCCACCACAGTCTGATCCAGTAAATGGATTCTCTTTCCTGGAAACTGATGAGCTGACATCACAAGTTTCTTCCTTCCAGTCTCTTGCTGGATCATACAAGCAACCATTACTGCTGTCCTCCCCGGATTCTTCAGCTGTTGTGTTACCAGATTCAGCAAACTCATCGCTGTTTCACGATGTGTGGGACAATCAATTGAACGGTCTCAAGTTTGACCAGTTCAGTCCCTTGATGCAGCAGGACCTTTATGCTTGTCAGAATATGTGTATAAGTAATAGCACAACCAGCAACATTCTAGATCCTCCGCTCTCAAATACAGTTCTTGATGACTTTTGTGCCATCAAAGAAACCGATTTCCAGATCCATCCTACTGGTTGTTTGGTTGGAAACAACAACTCTAGCTTACCTCAAGATCTGCAGTCGCAGATCACATCTGCTAGCTTTGCAGACTCGCAGGCCTTTTCTCGCCAAGATTTTCCAGATAGCTCTGGTGGAACTGGTACATCTTCAAGCAATGTTGATTTTGATGACTGTAGTCTGTTACAGAACAGTAAAGGGTCATGGCAGAAACTTGCAACACCTCGCGTTCGAACCTACACTAAGGTAAAAGGATTTATCTCTCTTTCTTTCCCTCAAAGCATACATTTTCTGGTGTCAAGTTCTTGACATGAAACTTTGGGTTTTTCGGGAATGTTTTGGTTTGGCAGGTTCAAAAAACTGGGTCAGTCGGGAGGTCTATTGATGTCACAAGCTTCAGAGACTATGAGGAGCTAAAATCTGCAATTGAGTGCATGTTTGGACTGGAAGGACTACTCACTAACCCGCAAAGCTCGGGATGGAAGCTTGTCTATGTTGATTATGAGAGTGATGTTCTGCTTGTTGGAGATGATCCATGGGAGTAAGTCTCTCTTTCACCATCCTATAAAATCCATTAGCTTAACTTCACTTTCTGTATTGCAATATTTTTCTTACGTATCTTCAAACTGATGCAGAGAATTTGTGGGATGCGTAAGGTGCATAAGGATACTGTCACCAACAGAGGTCCAGCAGATGAGTGAAGAAGGGATGAAGCTTCTGAACAGTGCAGGCTTAAACGATCTCAATACTTCTGTTTCTTAAATGTAGTAATATTAACCATCATATCCTGCATATTTGCAAGGGAAAAAAAGAGAGAAAGAAACTGATCTTCGCTCAACTATTAGAGTAGACCCATCTTGTTGTAAGCATTTGATGTGTTGTCCCACTTGAATCCTAAAACTATTTTCATATTTTGTAATAGAGTGATGAATGAATCAATAGTTAAGTTCTGAAGTTTAATTCAACAACTATTCTATTCTATCCTATTTTCTGCACAATGATAAAGAGTATATCGATGATCACATCAAGAACTAATGAGTGTGTTTTCTAAAGTAATGGTGAACCAAAAGATAACTCGCTGATTAATCCTACATTTTTGGCTTAAGCTAACCAAGAAATGATTTCAAAAGTATATAGAACTTGTAGCAGTAAAGCAAGGCAAGAGATAGAGAAAAATTGCTCTGCTGCTAACAACAAGCTCTCTCATAAAGAGCATGTTGTGTGGTATGCTGATTCTGCATCAGTCTCTGTCAAATCTCATTCTTTTTGCATTCTGCATCTCAGAAGTGTTGATATTCCCATTGTTTAGATTCCTCGGCTGGTAAGATGTAACATCGTGCTGGAATAAACAGTTGGCTCCATTGCGACAACCCCTAGAAGTGTTGAAGTACAAGCAAGGCTTCATTATCTTTGGTTTTGAATCCCTTGGCCTCTGGTTGTTATTATTGCTATTTCCCATCTCAGGGTTAGGTCCTCCTCCATGTTGATGATTGTAACGATAACCGTGATGTTGCTGCATTGGTGGTGTCTCTTGTCTTTCCCCGCCATGTTGCTGAATCAAGTTCTTGTAATAACTAGCATCTCTTGCTGGTGGTGGTGCTCCATAGTTGGGCTGGTCTGAAGAAGCTGGCTGAGGATACACCATGGGAGGATTATGTGTTACCGTTGGCTGAGGGTAATATTGTCCATTTGAGGCAGGTGTTGCGGTTGCAACTCCATTGGCTTCTTGTGTTGAAGATGGGTAGAGGCTACATACGTTGGAAGAGACTGAACCTGCACTGCTACAATTTGCAACAAGATTCTCTACCAACTTAGGGTTGCTTAGTATTTTAACAAGCAAATCTTGGTCGATGTTGCTGGCTAGTTCTTTGCTGTTTGAGATTGCAGATAATGCAGCCATTATTTCTGACCCTGCAGGGATGGCTGAAGAAGTTGATGTGTTCTCATTGGTTATTGATGGCTCTGTTCCCACGTTCACACCAGATTGAGTTGGTAAATCAGATGCTGAATCCATTGCTAAGTCATCATCTTCTACAGGTAGAATGGGTATGACAATGGTTTGCTGATCATCATAATGTGAGTTTTCAACATCAGCTGGAACCGAAGGGCTGCAGATTTGAGTTTAAAAAAATAGCCAATTCAAAAAAAGGTTAAATGATATACAAATGCATGTATAAAATGTAGAGGATAGATTCAGACTTTGGAGGAATAGATGATGCGCCAGGATAAAATGCTTCGAGAACTCTCAGTTCCCTCTGATTTTGAGCCTCCACTTCTTTGCTTTCGTCCCCTGCAACTACTCTCCATTCCTCGTCTAGTAGCATCTGCAAGAGCACATGTTATTCCAGATTGAACATATCTCACCACTACACATCATTATGCCAGAAGTTCAAGGAATGAACATATGAACATCCTTAACTCGATTAAATACAACCCTATATAGGTGACCCAACCAAGAACACCTTACACCACCATATTTACCACATGGTTTGTACTCTTATCAACTTAAAGGACCATCAAGATCTGGTTAGACAATTAATATAAATTTCAGAGGCATAGAGGAAATTAAATATGTAATCTATAACTGTAAATATCTTAAGCATATTAGGGGAATTGCAATTTGCAACTGGTATTTTAAATGATTTAATGATTCTAGCTAAATCAATAAAGCTTAAAGAGTGTGATTTGAGTGCTCACCCGGCCTGAGCATTTCCACTTTATTACTGGGATGTCTGATATCTTAATCTGAGAATCATCTGCAGAAAAAGGTCCACCGAAACCAGGTGGCAGATTATCATCACTTGGATGTGAAGCACATGAGGACTTTGCTTGCAGGTGATCTTGAGACTCTGATCCCACTTGTGAAGGTGAATCCTCTGACATGAACAGCCGTACCTGCTCAACATGAGAAACAGATTGTAAATTGACATGTGGATAAGAATAGCTAGAATCACATGTAGACCTCAAACAGGAGGAATCATTTCACACAAGAAAATGAATATACAACAATCATGAAAATTCACCATTAAACCAGTTATCTCAAACATAAAATCCAGAGAAAGCCAACAAGGGTTTGCCAGCATTAACGTATTACAAGAATCCCGGCTACTTGAAAGCTCAATTAACAAAAAAAAATCAATGTGGTAACGCAAAAAACAAGGGACCTCATAATCCAGAACAGCCTATCTAATCAACTTCTTTTTCGAACCATGTGTATATGAAATAATTTGGAAAATGGTGACATTCCTCTCTGAGCATCTATCTCCTCCCAATAAGCAATTGAGCTGGTAATCATCTTCAAGCTATCTTACCAAAGTATTTTCCATCAGCAAAAAGGTTGCAAATGACAGCATTTGAGAGTGAGTAAATGTATAATGTTTCACCATGCCAAATACTTTTGTAGAAAATAGCCAAAACCCTTTTGACATCACTCATCATTCATGGTCTGATCTGTTGCATACCTCACCACTGACTACTTGACTACATTGATCTCATGCGTAAGAGGTCTAAGGCGGACCATCCCATGATAGAACTGGATGTATCTCAGGACTAACCCCTTATCCAAAGAAGCAAAAAAGGGGCAAACAATTTTAGACTACTGATACAAAGACCAAAAAAACAAGAGAGCAAAGTTTATATTGTACTCCAAGAGCTCGAGATAACTGATTGGCAGGTATGTCTCTATAGTTCCACATGTATATCCAAGAACTATTAAAGTTGCAGGCAAAGTACAAATAATAAAAATCTTATGCTCCTCAAATCATGACTAAGCAAGATCATTCCATGTTATCAAATTTAAACATCAAAAGGAACATAAAAGGTAAACAAAGACCAATCAACAAGAGCATAGAAGATTAACACATCACCAATACACTAATTTTTACAAGTCCAGACATCATATCATTTCCAATCAACCAAATCAAGGATGATTTAAGAAGGAACTGAAACAAACATCAATCATATTCCATGAAAAGCTTGGAGTTGGATCCAAACTATTGCAAATGTCTTTTTTTACCTGACAAAGTTTAAAATCTGGTGGCCACGAGACCCTTTTGGATTTTTGCAATGGCTTCATAGTTACAGAGGAACTCACGTCTGTTTTTCAATCTAAAAAGTAAATTGTTTTTCCAGGAAATTGAAATTGATTCAGGAAGATCTAATTGCCTTTAATTAATCAATCAAAATACTTTTAGATTCAACCATTCATCGTTCTCATCCCAAATTGTCGAGAAAACCCTAATTTCTCAGGAAAACTTTAGAATTATCGTAGATTGAAAATTTAAAAAGGAGAAGATGATGAATTTATAAAATCTGCATTGCTAAATCCGTCGAGAGAGATTGAAGCGATGTGAAGCCCTAGATCCTCTGGGTTCTTCTGGTCACCATCGTCATTTTATCTGTCATATATATTTTGTGCGTTGCTCCACCTATATACACGTGTCTTCACAGTCTTACCCCTTCAATGTTTTGTATTTTACCCGATTACCCAATAGTTTAATATATTTTCATAATGGCCCCTATATTTTTTTGTGGTTGTATTTTATTTTCTGTTTTGAAAATAAAGTCAATAGCAGACAGTTGCAATTGAGTCGTGGTTATCATCCCACAACTCCACGAACCTTTTTTATTTTTATTTTCTGGAACAAAACTTATACTGCGTCAAATTTATATGGCAAATTGATTTGAGTACTATTTTCATAATACATTTAAAAGTTACTGACGTCCGATAACTTATATATTGGTGATAATAGAAATTTAAAAGCTTCTCCTGTGAAAAACTCTGATTACCAAAAACATCTTTTGAAAATTATAGATTCGAGCTAGTAGTCCGCTAAATGGTGTAAAAATATTACATGGGCTTTTGAAGTGGTCCATTGTTCACGACAGGCGTCACTTTGAGTTGAGCAGGTTATATCCAAAAGAACCACATCAAACCAAACCAAACCAAACCAAACCATATAATCCCTTAGCCATAAAAATCAAACAACTTGAAAAAACAAAAAACAAATATTCCTATACAAAAAGACGATCCTCCACTCCCTGTTCTTCTTCTGTACTTCTGTTGTCACTTTGGTTGTCTGAAATTAGAGTTAAGGATTGTCCGAAAAAACATACCAATAATCAAATTTTGCAAATTACAGTCCTCTCAGCTTCATCTTTGCCATTTTCTCTCTGTAAAAAGAACCCCAAAGTAAAATCAAATAGTTTCAGTTTTTTTCTAAAGCATCAAAATAGCTGGAGAGGAAATACATGCGGAGATTGTTTTACCTTTTGTTTCTTGTTGTGCTTGAGACGCAGACCGTTGGATTCTAGGAGAACCTTGTTTCCCATTGGCAACAACAGGCAATGAATGTCTCTTCTTGGTTGAACCAACGTCTCTTTCCTGAATATCAGGGCTTGATCTTGGTGAGTTATGTTCTTGAAGCTTAGCTTTCGCTGACTGTGTTGGCTGCATGAATCTAGGAAGAGAGTTCTTGCCACCACTGCTTTCTCTTGCTTCTAGTTGAAGCCCGAAAGAACTTCTTCTCCCACTCTTCTGTTCTTGTTGTTCTGGAGTAGTATTAGTCTCACCAGTACCAGTTTCCTGTTTCGGACTTGATGTTATTTTCTTGTTAACTCTCCGCTTCTGGCTCGAACCACTCTTTTCGGATTTTCCTTTTCTTGCTTTAACTGAAGAAGATGCTTGACTTCCTGGTGTTGCCTGAGATTCAGTTATTGTCATTGGGGTTAAAGCTCCCTCAGAGGAAGGGTAAGCTTGAGGCCCTGATTCGTCTTCTGCTTGTCTCTTTTTGGAATCTGGTGTACTAACAATAACCGATTCATGCTGTGTCGCTGAAGTTTCAACTTCATCTTTAACATTCTCAATTTTCTCCTGATGGTCCTCTGCAGTAGCCAATGGAGTTTCACCTTTAACAACAATTTCTATCAAATCTGTGTGATCTGTTTTGATAGTGCCGTTGTCTAAAAGCTTAGCTTCATCCTTGGGCTCAGCACCCTCAGTGTCTGACTTCTTGTCAAGTGTATCAAGAGAAGAAGTTACAGAGAGCTCAGTGCCACACTCAGATCCACTGAGTTCAGCTGGAGCAACATCTTCCACAAAGTGATCCTTTTTAGTGTTAGTAATGTCAGCCTCTGATGAATCTATATTTGTTTTGCCCTCTTCACCCAAAACACCATCTTTAGAAGAAAGTGTCATGTCTTTGTTTGTACCAGCAGATGAAGTTAGTTCCTCAAACTTTGACTGCGCAGCAACGAACGATGGATTGCTAGCCTTACGCTTCAAAGACAGTTTAGGCTGTTCATCCATATATTCAGGTTCTTCAAGCGAATCTGAATCCTTAGCAGCAACAGGATGAGACTGGGTCAAATTATGATCAACCTCTGCTGATGCTTCTGGTGAATCATATTGGCTCATTTTTTCTGTCTCAGATAGTTCAACATACTGAGCTTCTAACTTGTTTGCAGTTTTGGTCTCTGAGGCAGAGTTCACTAAATCAACTTGAGATGATACTTTGACATTCTGTGTTTCTTCTAACTGTTGCTCTTCCGTTGCCAAATCTGCTTTTGAAGTCTTCTCTGGTTTTGAAACAGACATCCACCTCTCCAACCAATTCCAAGCAGAACTAGGCTTTGTTGGATCACATTTGATGCTGATAGGTTTTGTCTTGGGAGTTGACTCCATTAGCTATAACCAATTATGCAAGAAAATTAATATTAACAAGAAATTGAGTTTAGCTGTCATAATAAAAAAAACAAGTTTGAAGACATACATGCTTAGCAAACTTGTTTTCGAGAAGTTTTTGTGCAGATGCATTTGTTTCAACCTTATCCTGAAACCAGAAACAGTATTGGTCAGCAGATTTATAGGGAATACAAAGTGATACTGAAGACATAGATCAGCCATCTCAAAACCTTACCGAGATTGCAGAAGCACGACTACCATCTTTGGTGGAATGACGAGCACGGACCAGCTTCTGCATCTTGACAATCGCTTGGGCACAACGCAGTGATCCCAAGGCTTGGTTCCTAACCAGGTGGCCACGAACTGCAGCTTGAAGTTTAACAACTTTCTTACGCATCAAAAGTTCTCTTCGGGCCTGCAGTTTAACAACAATCCAGTAAGAATAGTTTTCAAAACAGATCTTCCTCGGCAACAGATTGGAATAAAATTAGTATGCAAGAAGACACTTGAGATCATAGGAAACAAAGGCTATACCAAAAATCCACGCATGGCAACTTGGATAAGTATGATACCAGACTCATCTATCTTCTCATCAACTACTTGATCACTTTCTTTTCTTATTATGATCACATTCTTGGTTTCAGATTCTTCTGGTTCAACCTTACCAACAATTCTAACCTCGGAAGTAATATCTTTCTCTATCACAGATGCATCATAAGAACTTGTTCTTTGCAATTGAGTTCCAATCAAAATATTCTCTTCAGTTTCTGTCCCTTTTGATTCCACAAGAACAGGCTTTTCAGTTTCTTCCTCAGCAGACTTGGTTGGCTTCTCAATTTGTTCCTCAGCAGACTTGGTGTGCTTCTCATCGACAGGTTCATCCACATAGGTCGCAGCAGGTAACTGACTCTTCTTCTCATCAACAGAGAAAGGCTGCTGCTTATCAGAAACATTGTTATGGTCAGGAGATGGAGATTTAAGAAGAAGAGCAGATTCAAGAGTCTCTCTTGTTCTAGAAGGAGTAGTTTCAGAGACAACACTATTAATCAACCCTCGTTGTTTCCCAGATTTTTTCCTGAAACTCCATCCACGTTTATCACCAGAGCTCTTGTTCTACAATTCAAAAAACAAAAAATTGATCCAATCCTTAATCAACATTTCCATATATAGAAGACTTGGTCAAACCATGAGGCCTAACAGATAAAAAATAGATAACGATCTCGTACACAAACCAGACCAGACAAGACAGCAACAAAGTAAACCATAAAACCAAAGTAGACAAAATTAGAAACTCAGTAACTCCAACATCCGACCAAACACTGACGGAAGCAATAAAAAACATGTATATATTTTTTAAACACTCAGATCTTAGATAAGAAACTTCAATAATCTAATTAAGTAGCCCATAGACGAATCCGAAACAGCAATTGAAGACTATTTGATAAGTGAGAAAAATGTAAAACCTCATGAGCTGTGGCGGTAGTTTCAGCGTTGTCATCACTGCCGGCGCAAGCAATGATACGGAGACAAGAAGAAGCTGGAGATCGTCCCATTTCCAATAGTTCTTCTACTCCTTAATGAGACGACCGTTTTATCTTCTTTGTTGGATCAGTAAATAAACAACCACAGTGTCTTGACTTCGTTGGAAATTGAAGCAAAAGCAAACGGAACTCAAATGAAGCATTAAAATAAGGTTTAGTCTCACATTTGGAATCCGCCAGTCCATTGAGTTGCCAATTAAAAGCTAAATAATGCTGTCACTGTCAGATCTCTCTCGTGACATTTTCTCGTAAAAAATAATACACTAAAAAAACTAACCTATGATTTATGAATAATAATTACAAATAAATCTACAGTATAAATTAATAAAAAAAACTCAAAATATTTTGATAAATCTAATATATGTTTTTAAATTCATATGTTTGATGTTTTTTTCCCACAATATTAGCGTTTTAATAGTACCATAAATGATAAATCACTAAATTTTCTATGTGCTGATATATATTATATTACACAAGGACTGGAACATAATTAATACATATTGTTGTTTGTATTTTTTCTAAAATAACGGTTGGATTGATTGAAATAAAGAATTATAAATTAGTGGGGGATTATTCAATTATGGCAAGTCGATAATGTTGCTCACCTAAATATTAAAATAATAAGACGCATGTGACTGTCATGTGCACTATGTCTTTTTTTGTGTATCTTTTTTTCTTTTTTCTTTGATCACTTTGGGGTTTTTAACTTTATTAATTTGTGAATTTTTTATTATCTTCTTTGTTTGTATCTATTTGGTTTAAAGATTTTAAAATGTTGATAAGCTTTTTATTTGCAGTGGAAGCAAAAGTGACAATGATATGTTATAAGAATAAAGAAAATGGTTGTTTCTTAAAGCTTTCTCATAAGTCATATTAGGTTTCCTATTGTGGCAGGTAAATTGCTTTATTTGTTACAAGTTCCATTTATTTAAAATGAGAGTTGTTCTTAATATAAATTTGATTGGAAGAAAAAAACAAAAAAAATGGAAATGATATCATATGGGCTTTGTGGGCCCAAAGTGGACCAGCCCAAGATTAAAAAAACTGGCTTGTAAAGGAAGTGGAAGGTGTGAGGTATCTTTCTCTTACCAAGCTGATCAAAGTCCTAACTACTACTCATTGACATGCCTTTTGTATATTTCTTATATCATCTCCATATGTGATATTGATAGAAAATAATTGTTATAAACGTTGTAATAGAGTCATGTATACATCCACTGATTCAACAGTTCTCTGATTTTTTTTTTTTATGTTCAACTTATTTTTATTGAACTAAACACAAGATTAATCTAATGGACATTTCGTAAACTATTTGCTAACCTGTCACATGGACAACTAATAAACTTATTTGTAGACAGAAGTATTATTATAAACTCGGTGGTTGCGTGTGAAAGATGAAACAAACCTTTCACGAGCTTGACTAATATGATTAATAATTAAACCAAAACCTAAAGGATGATTAGTTTAGTATTAAAAAACTAGAACAAGCATCACTAATTGCTTCCATCTCAATTCAAGTATCTCAATCATGTTAACTTTTATTTACTGTTTCTGTCGCACTCCTCAACCGACAGATATATTTACCATTTTATCACATTGAACTTCCAGAACTCTATTTTATTTATTGATTAAAACAGTAAAAACTAATTATAAAATTTATTAATAAGCATAGCAAGTGCAAAAAGATACACATGCTTCAGACAAAAAGCAAAACACTTTATGTCATAATAACAACTCAGTTTAAGACAAAACTGTGTTCTTTTTTTTTCTCCTGAAAAAATCTGAATTCTGAATGAAAATGTTTTCACTAGAAATAAATCAGTCGATGTGGTTTACATCAAAATATATAAGCCGATAAAAATTCTCCAGAAGCTTAAGCTTAAACAAATGTTAAGTAGAAAAAAAAAGTGATATCTTAGCCTCATTGTGTGAAGAAGGAAATAAAGAAATGTTATAAAAAAAAACCACATCGAAATTTCTGAGTCAAAGTCAACTTCAAGACTTACGTGGCCTTCCTCTTTTCCCACCCGTCTTCACCGGCGTAGCCTTTGCGTTACTGGTGCGGCC
>KE157609.1:49720-65497 GCA_000411055.1 Leavenworthia alabamica
AACATGATAGCCGGACCGGGATAACCATCAAACCCTTTCGGAAAATCACGCAGGTTTTTAAACGGGACAGGAACTGAACCGGTTCGAGTTAGTGTCGGTACGGGTTCAGCGAAATTTCCTTTCTTCTTCTGTGTTTCAGAAATTGCTCTTGTCTGAGAGCAGTTGAGAGTAGAGTTGTGGACACGTGGGCGTGAACTGTTGATGCGTTGCAAAGGAAGAGTTGAGCTATTGACACGTGGTAGAGGGAGGAGTGGAGGCTGTGAGTAACTAGGTGGCGTCTGATTTGCCGGAAAATATCCCCAAGACGACGTTGGGTTAATCTGAAGAGCCAAACTTCCTCCAGATCTTGAAAGTGAACCACGAGAACTCCTTCTTCTAGGGTTCTTGAATGGTCTCAAACCTGAAACCTGTTTACCTGATGAATGTTGCATTGATATTGTTTCCATTCGTAAAAGCTTTTAAATATATTAAACAATAATTAAAACAAGAGAAAATACAGAGATAAATATTTATGTATGTGAGATTCAATGGCGACGATCTACCAAATAATACGATCGAAAGCCTATAGGCTGATAATAATAAAGAGAACGGGGAAGTTTCTAAAACATATTAATGTTCAAAGATCCGATGGATCGTTCGATAAAAGATCTCTCTAAAGAACCCTAACCTCGAGAGGACAGATGTTGCTAGATATTGGCACGTCTGTTTCTTTTTATAATGAAAACCACCCAAAATAATTCGTATATTTAAATATTAATTTTAAATTATTTATTAATTTTATTCTACTAAAATGTCGAGTTTTTAATGTTCATATAGGTTCAAGTTTAAATACAAATTGTGCAGTACAACACAAGTCCCGGGAAAACACTGGAGGACGGTCACCGCCGATTGAACATGAACCGTTGGATTATGAAATAAGTATTACAATGGCCGCTAAGAGAATCTAAGCCGTTTAATTAGGGATCTGCTTTAGGTTAGATAAGTAGATCTTGACCATACACGTCAGTATCATCGGTGGGCTGTCTTCCTTGATGACCTCACGTGGAGGGAATGTATGGGTCCCAGTCAATTCCTTAACCGTAAGTATTGACACGTGTCATAACACCAGCCATTCATCGTTGTTCGCGAGGTTTTCTAGAATAGGATTGGTCGGTCCTCATGCATCGTTTGCAACTTTGCATGTGCTTGCCATAAAAATAATACGAAGGGAAGAAGATATCGAATAGTATTTTATATGGTGGACATTATAATAGAAAGCATTGAGGATATCACTACGATCTTGTCTATTGCGTAAAGATCAATTTTTATAAATAAATTAATTTAAATGCAAATGATAGGTATAGGTTTGGCCCGGATATAAGTATAGTTTTTACCATTTGAATTAGCCTATAAATGGAATAAACTGATTAATAGCTTGTCATTTTCCTAATGTTACCATTTGAACGATTGAGCCAATTAGGCACTACCGAATCTTTTAAAACGGGATTTGTTTATAAATGAGAAATTTCATAACTGACGGCTACCTAACACTGTATAGAATTTACATAATATAAGAAAGTAACATTTGACCACAGACCACCTATCATTATGAAAGACATATTTTCATTGCAATTGCAAATTAACTACATGTTTTGACAGTATAAAGTTTATTTAATACTCTATTTTATGTGGAACACCTAACAATAAACTATACGGCGCAATATATATTTTTGTATATATACACATATATTATACGTAGGTGGTTGCTCGATAGTATATAGAGGATTATTGTTTATATATTATATATAATATAATTTAATAACTCGGACGATGATCGCAGTTTTTAACTTTAACTAGTTTTGGTATAATCATAGTTAGGTGTGGTCATCGTTACGCATTTGCAATTATGCATATTTATTTTATACATTGACAGCGTGTTTGGTACGTAGAGCTTTGGTTTTATATGTTGACTTCCATTTTTCAACCAAACAAAATCAAAATTTAACACAAATTGCACTTATGTTTAATTTTGTGTATATTATATACATGTTTAATTCTGGTAGTACTGTTTAAATAATATATAGTAGATATGTTATTATTTATAATTGATTTTTCATTCCATTTTCCCCTTATTTGAAAATATTCAGATATAGTAGTATCTTAATTTTTCTTTTTCGTCCATTTCACCTAATTAAATTTCCCTCGTACTATAAGTGCATCGTTACTTTTGGAGTTGCTTTTAGCGGATGGCGTGGTCCATTATGATTTTACTTTGTGCACCGACCATATCTAAAGTCCACGTAAGTTACTTTGTACTGTATCTTTGTATTTTCAGATCTGCTTTTTATGTTTTTTTTATTTATTTAAATGATATTTCCTTAGGTTGCTGCTTCGTATGTTCTATTTTTTTCTTTAATTATGAACAATTGGATTATAATATATGTTAAAAATTCTGACGTAAAACACGACGAAGCTGAAAACAAATTGGTAATAATTAAGTTCAAAATATAACACATCAATTGATCGAGTTTTAAATGATATTTCGTTATATATAATGCGCAAGTAGGTATTTTGTTTCTCAAATACATCTCATTATTTGTTCATCAGTGGGCTTATTACTTTGTTTGCTATTATAACATGGAAATGTTTTTCTTTAACCACACATTATCAATTATCATCCTAACAAAAAGAAGAAAACGTTACATTATTATTATTACACAACATATGAGAAGATTAATGAGTAAGCAAAAAAAATGGCGAGTGATGAGAAGTTGAATCAATTGGCTTTGATGAAACAGACATATCTAAGATCCCTTGCAATAAAGTCCTAATTTGTCGCGATATTATAGAAACTATAAAATCACAGCCAAACAAATGGACGTTTCATAGACACTCCCGTATATAACGGCTCTTGAAATTTTCTTATCGGAACCGTTTTTTATAAATTTCTCTTTAAGTGAAACGATAATAGTAATGAGACAAATGTGTGTTAGAGATTTGTCTTTCTCTAACGTAAATCTAAAACAACGATCATTTTAATTTATCTATTTGGATTAAAATGGGAATATTCAGCACAATATTGGGTGCGATTGGTTTTGGATTCGGAACAACGATCGGAATCGTCATTGGTTACTGCTTGTTTATTCATCCCCAGTCTACTGATGTTCAGGCATTTTCTATCTTCTTTTATTTTAATCATCCTTTTTTATTAATTAAATTTCCAAATTAGATTATTTGTTTTGATACTTTTACTCTTAGAATGTGACAAATCCTCCATATATGCATGCATGAAAAAAACAGAATCATTTGTTTGTTTGTTCTCTATATGTATATTTTTGTTGTCTTTTTGATAGATTGGATTCTTTAAAAATATACGGCAATATTGATATCTATATAATTTTTTATTTTTTTGTTTTTTGAAAATTATGAAGTTGAGCTCTGTAAACTTCTAATGACATTCTTGGTTATTTTTGCTTAATTTGTTGATAATATTATTTTTTGAACATTTGGTTAGGATCCTGAGATAAAGCCATTGGTGGAGTTAGATTCAGAGAGTATAGCAAAACTGTTTCCTGAAATACCATTATGGGTGAAAAATCCTGATTTTGATCGTGTATGTTTCTCTACATCCTCTTTATTAAAATGCTAACATATATTTTAGTATTGTATAATTTGTAACACTCTTTCTCTTTGAAGATTGACTGGCTTAACAAGCTCATTGGCTATATGTGGCCTTATTTGGACAGAGTAAAGTCTTCTTCTGATCAGCTTCTTAAATTCATGTTTTTTCTTGTCTTTAGTCCTCATCTACCAACAATGGTTATTATAACATTTTTCAGGCTATTTGTAATACGGCCAAGTCAATTGCAAAACCCATTATAGCTGAACAAATTCCAAACTACAAAATTGATTCAGTTGAATTTGAAATGCTCACTTTGGGTTCCTTACCACCAACTTTTCAAGGTTTCTCCTTGTCTTTAACACACATATGTCTTGGTCTTCAGATTCTTCTTGTTTTTCATTCTTCACTATTATTTGTAGGAATGAAAGTTTATGCAACTGATGACAAAGAACTTATCATGGAGTTGTCAATGAAGTGGGCAGGGAACCCTAATATTCTTATTGCAATCAAAGCATTTGGGTTTAAAGCCACTGTCCAAGTAAGTTTTTTGATCTACATAGTAAACAAGTCTTAATATTTTCTGATTACTTGTGAGATTGTATCATCATCATCATTATCATCATCATCATCAGGTGGTTGATTTGCTAGTTTATGCAACTCCAAGGATTACTCTGAAGCCATTAGTCCCATCTTTCCCTTGTTTTGCCAACATATTTGTCTCTCTTATGGATAAGGTATAATAATCCAAAATGTATCAAACTTTAATGCCTTGCAAACACACAGAGAGTCTAACTCTAAAATATGATTCTTCTACAGCCACAAGTTGATTTTGGACTCAAGATACTAGGTGTAGATGTAATGGCTATTCCTGGCTTATACCGATTTGTCCAGGTATCAAAGTTTTGAATGCTTGTTTCTTTACCTTTACATCTAAACCTGAAACACTGTTTCTTGTGCTCCTTTTCTTATTGTAGGAACTCATTAAAGACCAGGTTGCAAACATGTACTTATGGCCAAAGACTTTGAATGTACAGATAATGGATCCTTCTAAGTAAGTTCTGGTCTCACTTATAATATTATTTGATAGTTTTAGGAATCTTTTTTTTGCTAAATTTGAATTTGTACAATCTTCAGAGCTATGAAGAAACCAGTTGGACTGCTTAGTGTAAAAGTAATAAAAGGAATAAAGCTTAAAAAGAAAGATCTTCTTGGAGGATCAGATCCTTATGTGAAATTAACACTCTCTGGAGACAAAGTTCCTGGTAAGAAGACAGTTGTTAAACACGGCAATCTAAATCCTGAATGGAATGAAGAATTCGATTTAGTTGTTAAAGAACCAGAGAGCCAAGAACTAGAACTCATTGTTTATGACTGGGAACAGGTAAAGAAGAAACTCTTTGTAAATTAAACATTGTTTAGATCAATTTTTTATGATCATATTTGACCTTTTCAGGTTGGTAAACATGATAAGATAGGAATGAATGTGATACCACTCAAAGACCTAACTCCTGAAGAGCCAAAACTCATGACACTTGAGCTCTTAAAAACCATGGAACCAAATGAGTCAGTTAGTGAGAAATCACGTGGACAACTTGTAGTGGAAGTTGAATATAAACCCTTTAAAGAAGATGAGATTCCAGACAACATTGAAGATGAAAATGGAGTAGAGAAAGCACCTGAAGGAACACCTTCTAGTGGTGGCTTACTTGTTGTTATTATACATGAAGCTGAAGATTTAGAAGGCAAATATCATACTAATCCTTTTGTTCGTTTGCTATTCAGAGGAGAAGAACGTAAAACAAAGGTTCTTATTACAAACTCAAAACCAAAAAACATGTGACAAAAGACATAAAATTTACATATTTTAGGGTTTTGGTTTTTGCAGCGTGTGAAGAAAAATAGAGAGCCGAAATGGGATGAAGATTTTCAGTTTCCATTAGATGAGCCTCCTATAAACGATAAGCTTCATGTTGAAGTTATAAGTAGTTCTTCACGAATGGGTTTAATTCATCCTAAGGTACTTAGAATAAACATTTATCAGAGTTTTTTAAAATCTCCTTTAAAGATCATGAACAATATTTTGATATGATTTGATTAGGAAACTCTTGGTTACGTGGTGATAAATCTTTGTGATGTTGTGAGTAATCGAAGAATCAACGAAAAGTATCATTTGATTGATTCCAAGAATGGTCGGATTCAGATTGAACTTCAGTGGAGAACTTCTTGAATTCAAAGGTTAGGGTTCACGAAACAGTACTTTTTTGTTTGGTTTCGTGTGACATACGTAAAGTCTCTTCTTTGATATTTTTACTCTCGTTTCTGTTTATTTTTGCAGCTTATTGGAAAATGGAAGTACGTTTACGTTTTGGAAGAATTTTTACCTTTTTAAATTTATGGTTTTAGAGAGATCTGCTCATCATTTTAATTATTATATAAAAAATATTTGACTAAAAATGAATTGGAGTTGATTAATAAAGAAAAAGGATGGTTACTTGTTGGTACTTGGTAAGATGCTATGCTTAACTTCTTTAATTACAAATTTGGCTGGTAGAAGTTTATCTAAAACGAGTTGTGTTGTTGTGCCCTTTACTCTTTTCTGGCGAATCTTGATTTCACATAGGCTTGCTATGTAGACTGACCATTGTCTTTCTTATTGACCATAACTTTAAAACAGCATAAAACTCTGTGATTAGAACCACTGTAGAGTTTTGTGTTATTTAATGGAGTCTGCCTTTGCTATAGCATTGGTCACTTTATTTCATGTAGCTAATAATTTAGTACATGGGAAACATAATCTGTGATTTAAGTATCAAAAATACAGAGATGGTTCAAGTATTATAGATAACTGTGACGTTTACAATTGAGTCATCCTGTACAAAGATACAAGACTATTATTGCCTAATGCTAAGAAAGAACAAAACAATATAGGGATACAAGACTATTATTGTCTCGTGAAGTTTGCAAGTTCATGATCACAACTTCATTATTCTTGATAGCTTTTGTAGTAGTATTCTCTTGACTCCATCTACCAAAAAATGAGAAACCCTTGATTGTCAGATCTTTTTATTTACGTGAGGGTTATTTTCGTCATTATCTTCTCCGTGAAGCTCGGTCCGAAATTGCTTACGTCATGTGACCTTTGCGTACTCTGAACTTAATTATTGGGCTGACCAAAATAATATGCCCAAAGCCCACTTGCATATTCCAACCCGAAACCGAACGTTGAAAAATAATCAATTGTATGTGATGAATGAGTCTTCTCGAACTTGTTTCCTCCAGCTACAATTATCATATGTGAACGTATCTATCACGCGTTACTTCTGATCAACGGTTTCTTATAACGCCACGTGTTAATAATAAAGTTTTTAACGCAGTTCGCGGCACATATAATCCTTACCCTAACCAAAAATATTCCCTTAACCTTTATCCATCTTTCATCTTCTTCTTCTCCCACAACGCCTTCATCTCCGATTGTCATATAATCTAATCGAATTAACGCCGACGTAAAGCAAACAAAACTTTAATCATCAATCAGCGATGCACCAGGGAGATTACAATTCGTACTATAACAACCAGTACTCTCAATTTCAAAACCCCAGCCCTAATCCTATTCCAAATCCCAATCCCTATCCGCCGGCGCCAATAACCACTGCTCCGACCGATCTATCTCGGAATACGTATGCATCAGCGCCACCGTTCTCAGGTGCATCCGATTACGCTAATTACTCCCAGAATTACCCACCGTATGGACAAAACTCTGATCATGTCCCTCCTTCAGCTCCTTCTTTCACTCCTCCAGCACAACCGGAGACGTCTTTAAACCCTACGTTTCAGCCACCCGCATCCTCTTACGGATCATTTGATTCCTCTGCTCCATATCAGCATTCTACCACACAGCCGATGTATTATCCACATCATCAAAACTCTGGTTATTCAACTGCGCCTCCTTCTTTATCTACCCCGACGCCTAATCCCAACCCAGTTCATGCTCCGCCTTACTCATCATCATTGTACTCAGCTCCTCCTTACAGTGACGGAGGATCTTCAATGCCTCATTCCTATGAAAAACCGCCTGTGAAGTTTGATCAATCTGGTTATGACCAGAGCAGATCGAATTTAGGATCAGATCTATACGGAAAACGAACTGATAGCGGAGGATATACGGCCGATTATGATGATTCATATGGCGATGGTGTTTATGCTTATGAAGGAGGCAAAGTTGAGCCTTACGGTTCTCGTGGAACTGCGCCGAAATCATCTAATTCGACTTTGTTCGATGATTATGGACGACCCATTAGTTTTCCTTCAGGGAGAGATTCTTCTGCTAAGATCGTGAGAGCTGTCCCAAAAGCTGATACGCAGGAAGATGCCACTGGTGGTGTGCAGAAATTTCGTGTCAAGTTGTTGGCGGAGACCTATGGACAGACCACATCAGATGTTCTTTGCCAGGTAATTCAATTTCTGACATAAACAAAGACTAGTTAACTATGCTCTTTTTTCTTAAAGTCTTTGGGTTTGGTGTTATTTAAACTGTTTTTAGTTAATTGGATATAACTTGTTTTGTGCTACAGATTGGTTTGGATGGTCTTCGTATGCTTGATCCAAGTACTAGCCGAACTTTGAGGATATACCCGCTGGAGAACATTACAAGATGTGAAGTAAGACACTAGCTACCTTCTTTCTTATAACTGAATTTGTTCCATTTTCATGACTCAAACTCTTTATATATATATTTTTCTGTCAGAAACTAGATTCTTCTATTCTGGCTTTCTGGTCTAAGACTCCCGTAGACATCGAAGCTACACGTATTAGACTGCAATCAAATAGTTACACCACCAACACCCTTCTGGATATAGTGACAGCTGCAATGTTTCAGGTTCCTATATATTACTTCAGGTCTTTGTGTCAGTTTCAACATGAATTTCTTTTACAAATCTGATTGTTGTTTGGTCGTAGGCCAAGGAGATTGGGGGAAGTAGCAGGCCTCCTGCCTCTGGAAGACTTGTTGAACAATCTGCTGAGAAGAAAAAAGGATTAGGTGATTGGATGAACATTATTAAGCCTGTAAATGAGGAGAAAGATCATTGGGTAAGATTTTGATTCCTTGGAATTTGGAATAACTCCCTTGCTGTTGAACTCAAAAGCTAGGGTAGTTGTGGTGATCATTTGCATCACTTTTTCTTATTTTTCTTGCATAGCTGTCGGTATATTGTCCCAAATCCATGTTATTTTTGGTTTCAGGTCCCTGATGAGGCTGTTTCCAAGTGTACATCATGTGGGTCAGATTTCGGTGCATTTATGCGAAGGGTATTCTTCTCTCCCGGATCCTTAATCTCCAAATATGGTGTTTCCCATATTGGAACTTACAAACTTTGTATTTCCAGCATCACTGCAGGAACTGTGGTGACGTCTTCTGTGACAAGTGCACTCAAGGCAGGATTGCTCTCACTGCTGAGGAGAATGCTCCCCAAGTCCGTGTTTGTGACCGGTGCATGGTATGCTTTTCTACCTGCTCATTTCCCCTTAAGTTGAGGAATCATGTTCCATAGATTTCTGAGAATGTGTTGATCTAGCTTTAATGTGTAAAACTTTGCATAGCCGTTCTGGTTGAAAGTTCATCTTGTACTGGTATTTTGTCTTTTCGATGTATGCCTCTATGTTCAAACAGTCATGCTGCTCATGTGACTGTTTTTGGATGGCAGGCAGAAGTGTCACAAAGGTTGAGTAATGCCAAAGAAACTGCTAGCAGGAACGTGAGTGTGCAGAGCCATGAAGACCTAGCTAGGAAGTTACAGGTGAGATAATCTTCCTTGATTCTTTTTAATTATAATGGTTTATAAGTGGAATTGATATCAAATAGAATGTATATATATATTGTTTTCTAATGGCGGATATTTTTGACACAGGAGGAAATGGAGAAGAACCGCAAGTCTTCATCTGGTAGTTCCTCATATTCATATACTACATGCTTTTGATTCATTGTTTTTGTGGTCTTTTGTGGTTAAACGATGTTAGGTATATGGTTTTATCAGGTTCAAGGGAATCATCTAGCAGGCGGATGAAAGAAGTGGCTTGTCCAACATGCACAGTACACTTACAGGTTAGATCCTTTGGTAACCTGTCTTTCTTTGTATGACCATATTTTCTAGAACAATGAAACAAGGAGGGTGCTTGTTGGTATAATTTGATGGAATATAAATGTATTGGACATACTCTTAGGACTTATCTGGACAGTTAGTTAAAGTAAATTGGGTAGATGACTCGAAACATATTGGAAATGTGAAGTTGGACTTTTGTTGTAATGTCTCTTGAGACCCATGTATGTGGATTCTGAGATTATTGCCATTAATTTAAATTGCAGGTCCAGGTTCCAATCTCAGGATCAGAGACCATCGAGTGCGGAGTTTGCCAAAACCCTTTCCTCGTTAGCGCACATTGATCTTCCTACCCAGATTTTTTTTGGCTTGACACATATATATGAATTAAAAGTACAATATTTGGTCATATGTTTTATTTAATTGGGTTTGATCACCACCAAAATATGTTCCTGTCCTGTCTTATGTGGATGTTGCTTCCTCGTTGTGTGTATATGAAATTCTTTATTTTATGCTGTCTGTATCTCTGATGATTGATTGGTAATGATTACTTATCAGACCTTCAATTTCTCTGACAAACTTATAAGTATCTTTGGATCGATCTGTGAAATCACATTCCGCTTCTATTTTTCTATTGTGGAAAAACATTCAAATCAAACATAAAATATGGTGGCAGAACCACAAAGTTGACCATACACTAAAAGTATATGTTATGACATGATGTATATTGTTTAATTAATACACAACCTAACATGCTTTCCTTAATCTTCGCAACATTTATTAATAAATTTAACTTCCATCAGCTGTACACAGACAAGCTTCTTACCAAAGCAAGCCAGTCAGGTATATAAAAAGGACAACGCTGACTCTACTCCCCTAGACAAAAATGAAACGATATAGTTTTATCTTGTTTCTCTCATCCATTAATGTCTTTCTCACGACGACCACAACCACCGGACAAACGAGTCTCCCGTCAAATGCCACATTTCCGGCGTTGATAGTCTTTGGAGATTCATATGCTGATACCGGGAATAACAATTACTTAATCACGATTGCAAAATGTAATTATCCACCTTACGGTATCAATTTTGACGGTGGTACTCCCACCGGAAGATTCGGCGACGGAAAAGTATTTCCCGATTTAATAGGTCAGTATTAACGGTTACAAATAAATAAAACCTCAATCATATTATTGTTTCCCGACATTAAGCAAGCACTATATATATGTAACAAGTAAAAAAAAGTTTATTTGTCTATCTATAAAATCTTTAATTTTTTATTAGAACATAGTAGACTTGTTTTGCAGCTGAAGGTTTAGGAATTAAACGAACAGTACCAGCCTCTTTAGATCCTACTTTAACACCTCAAGATCTTCTCACCGGTGTTAGCTTTGCTTCTGGTGGCTCTGGCTTTAATCCTTCAATATCCAGAAGCAGGAGGGTAATAATACATACCATTTTTTTACACCAAGTTAAACTTATAAGATAAGGTTGCAAAATGTTACTGTTGGTAACTACTGTTGACCTAAAAATAGGCGTTGTCAATGACGGAGCAATTGAAACAATTAGAAGAATACATAGAAAAATTAAAGAAAATTGAAGGAGAAGAAACCACAGATAATATAATATCTAAAAGCTTATTCCTCGTTGTCTCCGGTAGCAACGACGTACCCAACCCTATGAACGGTAACTTTCAATTCGACGTCGCTTCATACACCTCTTCCATCATTAAATATGCCTCCGAGTTTATGAAAGTAAGTTCCACTCATATAACATGAAAAAGACTTGAAAATATCATTTAATTATATCATCAACAACATTTAATGTATATAATAAAAATAGAAACTACATGGATATGGAGCAAGAAGAATATTAGTAATTGGTGTACCACCATCTGGATGTTTACCATCACAAAGAACATTAGGAGGAGGTCTTCAAAGAGATTGTTATCAAGATTACAATGATGCATCAATGCTTTTCAATTCTAAGCTCTCTTCAATGTTAGATTCATTATCAAAATCCTTAAAAGACACCAAGTTGGTGTATTTTGATTATTACAACTCTCTCCTTGACCTCATCCAAAACCCACAAACATACGGTGTGTATTATTATTAGTTTAAGTTTTATACAAAACTTCTTTGTTAGTCATATAAGTGATTTGTCGCAATATATGATATAAATGATTTTATGACAGGATTTGAAGTGGCGGATAGAGGTTGTTGTGGAACAGGGTTGATAGAGACCCTCTGGTTGTGTAACCAGTTTACGGTATCGGTATGTCCAAATATATCTGCGTATTTGTTTTGGGATAGTTATCATCCAACCGAAAGAGCTAATAAGATCTTAATCTCGAAACTTATTGACAAATCAATCCCATGTTGTTGTGATGTTATATGTTAAATTGTTCATTTGAGTTTGGGTCGACTGACCCCATTTTTTTATTTTTTTTAATGTAAATTTATTGATTGTTATGATGAATTTATTGGATAATGCAAATAATGGAAACAATTCCAAAATATTGTTTTTGGATTCAATATAAAAAACTTAAGAGATTTCATCTTTGTGGAATATATTTGTTACACCCTAATTTGGAAAGGTTTAAAACATTTGACTTGGCTACCTATGCTATCAAAGTGTATTTATTTTTTCGGTCAACCACTCATTCGAAACTTTACAGTTAAGTACGAGGTGGAGTAGTAATAGGATGGGTGACATACTGGGAAGTGATTGTCGGTACCGTGTAAGTGAGGCCAACGCACAAGGAAAGATCATGTGGTGATTTGTAGAGACAGTAAACAAGTCTTAAATTTCAAAAAAAATAATACACCGGCCGTCAGATGAGGGTGAGACCCAATGAGCCTAGAGAGGACATGGGGTCGTCCACGGATCTAAAGAAGACATTGATGTGTTCAGTGATGGTGGTGGTCGGGGTATTACAATATTATTTAGTTATCCTGGATGAATGCAACATTACATTCAATTTGTATGAGATTTCCGACATCAACATAAAATACTCAACTTCCATTCACGTTTTGTATCCAAATATACTCTCAAGTATATATATTAATATATACAGTTTTATGCATAATTTTATCATTTGTTTGAGATGTTTTAGATGGAATTAATTCGTGTTTTCTTTAATTTCTTTTGATAAAAACAGTTTTCTAAGAGTAATACAAAACAAGGGTAAGAGCAGTGATGACTCACTGAAGTTAAGGAGAGTTTGAAATGTGTGAGTGAGAAGAAGCAGTAAGAGGCAAGTATCTTCTTTTTTTTGACCCATCTAAAGTGCATGCTTGTGTCCACCCTGTTTTCTTCCTATATCAGTACATATTCTTCGGCTACTTCACTCTCCCACTCTTTATATTTTGGACTTTCTCAACAAAAGTTATTTTCTTATCAGACAATATGCTGCAAGATAGTGTGTTTTCTTCATATTCTTCTATGTTTAGTTCAAAACTATCTCGACGTGTTTTGTTACTCTCACTCTTTTATATAATATTCGTGACAATGTATGCTTCAGCAAATCGCTTACATCGAGTTTCAAAGTCAAGTCTGAGTCCAGGACAAATGTCAGGTCCCAGTCCAGGACCAAAACTATGTCAGAGTCCAACACCAAATCCAGTTCCAAGTCCAGAGCCAGCTCTGGCACCAGAGCCAGAGCCAAAGCCAAATCCAATTCCAGGGCCAGCCTTTGCACCAAAGCCAAAGCCAAGTCCTAGTCCAGGGCCAGCCCCGGGACCAGTACCACCTACCCGACATAACACTACGTTTCCTGCAATATTTGCATTTGGAGATTCGATCTTAGACACAGGAAATAACGATTACATAGTGACATTAATAAAAGCTAATTTTCTCCCATATGGCATGAATTTTCCAAACGGAGTTCCCACCGGCAGATTCTGCGACGGCAGAATCCCTTCTGATTTTATAGGTGAACTGTCTCTCTTCTCCATTACCATAATCATTAGACTAAGCATGTGCCTATGAATTCATGCTTTTTAATTACATAACCTCATATGCCATTACAATAAACAAAAGAACTATTTGTATGTATATCTTCGATGTAAATATTCTCATGATTATTATTAACTTTTCTAAATTTTACAGCGGAATATTTAGGAGTAAAATCAATTTTACCGGCATATTTAAACCCTAGACTAACCCAAGAAGATCTCCTCACTGGTGTATCTTTTGCTTCTGGTGGTTCTGGTTTTGATCCTTTGACACCTATTGTAGTAGTAATAACTTCAACTCCTTGGCTTTCTAAATTATCTCTTTTATTTTTTAACCTTTCTCATTTGGTTTTAAATGTGTTATCAAATGTTTTATTCAGAGTGCAATACCAATGGCAAAACAATTAACATACTTTAGAGAATACATAGATAAATTAAAAGGGTTTGTGGGAAAAGAGAAAGCAGAATACATAATATCAAAAGGCCTAGCAGTTGTGGTTGCTGGTAGTGATGATTTAGCCAATACTTACTATGGTGAACACTTAGAAGAATTCTTGTATGATATTGATTCATATACCACTTTTATAGCTGGTTCTGCTGCAAGTTTTGCTATGGTACGTGAAACTAATTGTTTTGGTTTAGTTAATTGTGTAATATATGAACAAGTAAATGAATATATGAATTTTTTTGGTAGCAATTGTATGAATCTGGAGCAAGGAAGATAGGGTTCATTGGTGTTTCTCCAATTGGGTGTATTCCTATTCAGAGAACAACAAGAGGAGGACTTCATAGAAAATGTGCTACTGAAATAAACTTTGCAGCTCAGCTTTTCAATTCTAAACTATCTACAAGTTTGGACACAATGGCTAAAACCTTGAAAAATGCTACATTAGCTTATATTGACATCTACTCTTCTTTTGCTGATATGATTGAAAACCCTAAACAATATGGTAACTCTCTACTGCTAGCTAGCTTTACATGTGTTTATGTGAGTTTGAGATTATGGTTTATTTTTTTTAAAAATTTGTTTGTAGGGTTTGATGATGTTGATAGAGGATGTTGTGGGACAGGGCTATTTGAATTAGGTCTACTTTGCAATCGATTTACATCACTTCTTTGCAAGAATGTGTCTTCTTTTATGTTTTGGGACTCTTACCATCCAACGGAAAGAGCTTATGAGATCTTAAGCAAAAGGTTTGTAGAGAATGACTTGCACATTTTCTATGATAAATAAATAAATGTAATTTTATGTGACACATTTTGATGATGTTTGAGATGGAATTTGGGTTATTAAACATGATTGTTGTATTATACATATAAGTTGACATATAGAGAGAAGTTTAGTTGGTTTTCTAAAGATTTGTATTCTGTGTGTTTCCACAATGATCGGACGAATAAAACAATTTGTTGAAATGAAAAATATGACCGGCCAACTTTGACCACTCGAACAATAATTAATATTTATCGAAACTTTGTCCTCATTGAAAAAAAAGAAACTGCAAAGAAAAGAGTGTGAAATGATGTTAAATTATTGTGTGATAATACCAACTGAAATAACACTTCTTGTTTAACATAACCCAATCCATTGAGAAAGAGAAAAGTGGTCAGTGGAAGTAAAACTAAAATCATATTATAAGGCCATTAACGTAAATCTATACGATGGCCAAATTACTAGGAAATTCTCGCCCTTAGACACAGTCAGTCTATATCAATTGAGCTTTTGTTATCATGAGCTTTCTATATATGCATTGAGAAGTCTCAAAAGAAGCTAGAGAGAGTTAATTAAGTTCCAACTGGAGACTGATCAATATAAGGAAAGTCTCAAAATGTGTGATGAGAGAAGCCTTGAGACACACGCAACTTTAACACGGCCACATAAATTGCATGTCCTGTGATCTACGTAATGCATATATATATACAAGGCCCAAACAGATGGACATGACAGTGGCAAACACTTGAGTTAAATCTGTGTTTATTACTTGTAGTTAAACCATGAAGCAATCTTCATCCGTCGATTCTTGTTCATATTCTCGAGTAGTTCGCTGTGTTTTCTTTCTCTCATCCTTTTGTATCATTTTCGTGCCAACTTCCCATGCCCAAGCCATCCATAGACGGCTTTGGCCATG
>KE157611.1:0-12073 GCA_000411055.1 Leavenworthia alabamica
TAATGTATTGGACATGGTCGGCCCATGGGTGGTCCGACCATTTTGACACCTATAGTTCCAGCCACACCTCTTTTTGATTTTCTTTGCTTCACCAGGCGGTAGTAGTGAGGTTTTACGGAGGTTTAAGTCTGTTTGAAGTTGATAAGCAATGTTTTGAGATCTACCCCGATCCGGCCAGTCAAACCAATTAACTCGGGATCCAAATGTTCTTACGGTTCAGATTTTATAATAAAATCAGGCAATTTAAAAACAAAAAAAAATCCGAAAAAACCTGCTATTAGCCCGCTATCCGGCCAGTTTAACTGCTTAACCGGATCATGAATCAATTTTTTGTTAAATGTTTTAAAATTTTTAATTTAAAAACTTTTAATACATATAAATTATAAAATATTTGATTTTAACAATAAAATAATATTTAATAAATTTTTTTATATAATTTAAGTTTTTTTTTATATTTGTATAAAACTTTTTTATATTTTGTTATTCAAATAACTATTTAATAATTTGTATTTTGATTTATTTATAATAATTATTAATATTTTATAGTATATAATAAGTTATTTCATAAATATTATATGTTTTTATTTTATGATATTATAAATGAATATAATATTTTAAATGTTTTTATATAACAACGATTCATTGTAATATTTTAAAAATATATAATATTTTATAAAATTTTATTTTTATGTTGTGATGTGTTGTTAATTTATTTATAGATATATTTTATCATATATTTATACAATTATATATTATATATACTAGGGTTTAACCCGCGCTATGCGCGGATGTGTTGATTTGATGTTTTCGTATTCGAATCAAAAATATCAGTATGTATATTAATTTTAAATGAATTGTGTTATATTTTTTGAAATAGTTAAAATATTTTTTCCTCCTTTATACGTTTTTACGTTATAATCTGTACAACTCTGAAATATGTATACCTAATATTCATATTATTTGATGATAAAATATATTTTTTAATAATATTGTTTTGGTTAAAATATTTAAAAAAATAATTACATTAATTGAAGAGAATAGTAGGTAATAATAAATATTTCCTATTTTGTTATATTCATTTACTTTAAATTGTAGATTCAAAATTTCCTACAAACTATTTTTCTTACATTATTAAATCATAGATTAAAAAAAAAAATTTTTTATGATAGGGGCGGAGGCAGTGTATATAGAGGGGTGTCATATGACACCCATGAATTTTTAGATTTTAGTGTATTTTTATCAAAAATTTCAAATTAAAATCAATTTTATTGGTATACTGACCCTCACATAATACTTTTTTTTTAGTTTGACCCCCATAAATACAATTCCTAGTTCCGCCACTGTGTATGATCTTACTTTTACGAAATAAAATTCACAAATAAAACAATATATATATATATATATATATGAACAAAATATAAAATGAAAAAATTATAACGAGAATTATTAGATAAATTATTGTAAAGTATAACAAATCATAAAATAAGTAAAAGAAAAAAAAATATTATAAGATATTAATAACTAGCTAAATAATTTTTAAAGTGCATTGAAATGCAACTATGATGGATCATATATAGATCAAAATAGAGATTCCCAAGTTTGATGGGTTATTCGAGATGATAATGGAGTGTGTGGGTCAAACAAAAAAGGATAAAACAAGTGATGCATGACAAAGTGAATTTCAGGCACTGGTTGTTGCAATGGAGAATTGTTGGAGACAAAGATATAAATCCGTTTGTTTTGAAGGATCTAAGGAAATGCTCAAAATTTTAGTGTTCATCCATGGATTATGAGGTAAAAGCTTGGGTGAGAAGATTTGAAGATTTGGGTAAGAAGTCAAAATTGTTTTACTTCCAATGGATCAAACATGAATATAATAAACCGGCAAATATTTTATCCAAAAAACATATACAAGAAAATAAGTCATTTTGATTTTATAATTTAATGCCACATGTAATAACAGGAGAATTAAGATTATTTTAATAACTAATAATAAAATGAAGATGTCAAAAAAAATACCACTAAATTTACTTTAATTTCCACAAATACCAGTAAAATTAATTTAAGACAAAATTACCATTTAATAATTCAATTAAATTAAAAATTAGATTATATTTTTTTAAAATTACACAAAACTCAAACAATAAATACTAAACTCAACCACTAAATACTCAACCCGACCATTAAATTAAAAATATGATTTTAATAAAAAATGGTATTTATGTCTAATTAAATAAATTAATGTAATTTTTTCCTAAAAACTATAAATGATGGTATTAAAAGGAATTACTCAAAAAATAACAAAAAAAATATATATTTATTTGTAATAATAATCGTAATAATAATTAATATTAAGTTGTATATATATTTGTTTGTACTAATAAGAAAAAATAATATTGTAGTAGAATGGTTACTGAGTGTTATGATTTAAGGTGAACATTATGAGTTTGAGTCTTTCTGATTATAATTTTTTTTTGTTACTGACATTTAAAGAAAAATTAATGGTATTAGCGATGACGTATATGATTTCACAATTTTATTAATTTATATAGTAAATTCAAATTTTTATAGCTCGACAAATTGGATAGTAATAGTATAGTCAACTTGTCATCTATGCCTCCTATATCAAAATCCATATAACCTAGAAGTTACTTGTGTTGCAAGAAATTTGAACCAAATGGGAAGATTGTCTCTTTGACGGATTTGAGATTGGATATTAATGGTATTACAATACTGCGTTTAATCCAGTTTCTGTACGCAAAGATACTGATAGAAGCACAACATTTGGGATGGTCAAGTAACTTCGATTCGGTTTGGTTCGTTATTCTACTGCAAAATGTCCATATATATTCAAATTCTATATAACTTAGATTTCATTCAAATGTTTACATGAATCGTGGCAAATAACTCCATAAGTAGTTTTATAAATTATTATAAACCGGTAAGAAGTCCAACAATGTTATCATTTTAATACCATGATTTTTATTACAAGTAATATTAGGGGGAGATATTGAAATAAGTATTTGAAGATATTTGATTTATAATAGGATTTGAGAGGATTTGGTTAAATTTGAGTAAATTTGAAATTCTGTTAAAAAATTCTCTGAAATCTCAACTAAAAACATGAGATTTTGGTTTTTGTATTTTTAACTAAGAAATCCTCTGAAATCTCAGCTGAAATCTTTAAATCAAATCCTTATACTGTTTTCAATAACAGTAGATTTCATGGTACTTTTAAAAATCAATGTTTCAATAACACTGAATTTCAATAACTATTTTAAACTTCATGTTTCAATAACACATGATTTGGTATTTTAAATCAAATCTCTCCAAATCACAAATTCAATACCTCCCCCTTAGTCTCGTGAAGTTCGAGAACTTGATTTTGAGCAATATCTTATTTATGTAAAATTTGTATTACCATTAGATATTTCATACGATTAATTTATCATTGTTGGTAAAAGATACGGGTAATTCTCGAAAATACCACCAAATTAACTTTAATTTTCACCAATACCACTAAAATTAATTTAACATAAAATTACCATTTAATAATTTAATTGAATTAAAAATTATATTATATTTTTGAAAAATTACATAAAATTCAAACAATAAATAATAAACTCAACCACTAAATACTCAACCCAAATAATAAAAAACTAAACCCAACCACTAAATACTCAACCCTAACATTAAATTAAAAATATGATTTTAATAAAAAATAGTATTTATGTCTAATTAAATAAAATAGTGTAATTTTGTCCCAAAAACTATAAATGATAGTATTATAAGGAATTATTCAAAAAATATTGACCAGTCAGATTAATTGACGTATAGTAAGTGTTGAAAATGAAAGTTAATCTCCTCATATTATATTATATGTAATTTAGGGTTTAAAAAAGAAAAGTTTTATTTGCTGTTTTGTATTTTCATTATATATATTTGGTAAATTTTATAATTTTATCCTAATAATTTTATTGTTCTGTCCAATCAACTAAAAGTAAATAATATTAATAAAGGTTAAAACAATAAAAATATAAAAATTTATTGATTTTTTAAAAGGGGTGAAAAAACTCAAAACAACATGTATTATTAAACATAGAGAATTGTGTAAAATATCATCTTATAAGGGTGTATAGAAATCATCCAATAAAATACCTAGAGTAACTATTATAATAAAAGAAACATCTAAAAATTCGATGATCCTTCAAAAGTTTGACCAAACCCCCAATTCTCGTGAGCAACATTAGAAAACGTCATTTTCCGACCATCACTTGTCCAAACCGCAAACGAGATACTTTGTCCGACCAAACTAACACCAGTTTCCCAGTTTTGTCCCCAGTTCCTTTTCATAAAGACCCATTTACTCTTATGCCCTTTAATTGCCATGTTAACTACATCTCCTGCCCCTCCAACGTTATGCACCAAAACCATAATGAAATAAGGATTGCCCTTGATCTCAAACCTCACACCACCTTTCTTGTGACACTTCACTCGCCGGAACTTTACCGGAACTATCCCTCCTTTGTACTCGGCAATCGAAGTGAACATTTTCTGTGATAGATCGAAGTGTTTGTTAGGAGGGTTGCACCAATGGTATTGAACTGGTTCGGCGTAATTGGGTGGGCAGAAGTTAGTAGCTGTGATTTTGATTGAACCAACGTTGGGTTTACACCATTGTGAGTTCACACACATGATCTCAAAACAAGCACCACAAGTTTGGCCGTTGTTAAAGAGAGCTGTGCTTAGAGCCGCTGTCTCTAGACCGTAACCTTCTTTGAATAAATCTCCGTAACCACATGCTCCTTCTGTCACACCAAATATTAAAGGCGAAAAAACATTATTATATACACTAATTAATATAATAATTATTATTTAGTTTATATTCACTATAAACACTAATTAAAAATGTTTATGCAAATAATATAAAAACACTAACGCATGGTTTCTCCGCCGCTCATGTCGCCGTAGAAAGTAGCGCGTGCGTCGTACCAGGTAGAGTCGATATTTGTAACGCCGACTTGAGCTAACACAAGGTTTGTTACTGATACAAAAATCACTAGTAACACAACAAAACTCATTGATCGATTCATATTTTTTTTTACCGAGTTGGTTTAGTAGTTATTATGAAAAAGATGAATGGTTATTTATAGGAGAATATGAAACGTTTATTTGATGCTTTAGAGTTTAATACATTTGTAATTTGTAATTTAAGGAAATAATGAGAATCATCAGATATATATTATGCCTTATAAAAAGCCTTGTGATTTATTGCAGAATTTAGTACATGGGAATTAATGATAAGAAATTTAAATTAAGACGTTTTTTATGGGATCTGAATATTCACTGTAGAATTTAAGTGAATTTTGGAATATTGAAAAATGTAAATTTGAAATTCCATGAAATATTTTCTAAAATATAATAAAATTTTTATAAGAGGGTGTATTGAAATGTTAATTTTGATTAGATTTTATTTAAAATAGTAAATTATTTGATTTTATGATTTTAGTTGAGATTTCACAAAATCTTACATCAAAATTCTAAATTCACTCAAATTCAACTAAATCATTCTAAATCCCATTAAAAATCAAATATATTCAAATATGCATTTCAATATATCCTCCTAAATTTATAATATATCAAAATATATTATTAATTTTTTTTTGACAGTAAATATTATTTTTTCAACAATGAATGTTATCCTAAAAAATCTTGTATTTTCTTTATTTTTGTTTTTTGGAATCCAATGTAGTGTGAAATTTGTGAATTCTTGGGATTGCTTTTTGATTTCGTCCAGCATTAATGAGAAAATTGGCCGGTTGAGAGGATCATGAACTATATCCACAAGCTCCAAACAATCTGTATAAAAACAAAATTTTTTTTCTTTAAAAATATCATACTTTCCATAATCCTACTCAAATCAAACCTTTTAATTTCGTGTAGAGCAAATATATATTTATGTGAATATTTTTTGCTCTTTTCAAATTTTTTTTTGTTTTTTTAGTATCCATCCTAAGCTGAATTTTGACAGTAAATATTTTATTAATTTAAAGAGGGTTTTGCGTGATTCTATAATCATTTAAATTATTTTAGCTACTTTTGGTTTGAATTCATTCTGGTTTATTAATGCTTGATTATTTGAAATAATAATGACAATCAATATTTTAAATCTTGAAATGACCTAGCGATCGTATCAGGATCAGAATGAACCGGATTAATGGTCGGTTAGATTTATATTATGCTGGGGGACTGAATATAAAAATATGAAAAAGATTAAAAATCGGTTTGAGACAAATATAAACATTTAGCAGTGGACTTAATTTTCCTTTATTTATGTCCTGTCAATTATGCTGTTCCTAAATTCTCGTTGCAACGGAGCATTTATGTTTTAGTGGTTAAAAGTTTAAAAGATTCTACACTATGTATAGGGTTCGAAACAGATTAAAGAATGTAAAAGTTTTTCAGAGGTTACGGTATGCGTAGATAGTATCGTCCGCCGTGGTACTCGTGTTGTGGAGAGAGTTTGTCCATCATAAAAGATGTCGTACCTGCAGAATTATCTGTCGAAGATCTAAATGTTGCTGGGAGAACTTATCCATTATAGAAATGTCGTATATTCAGAATCATATGTCGAAGAGTATTTGTGTCGTGAAATTATCGTAAGTAAAAGTTGTTCTCGCTAGTCCTGGGCATTCGGATCTGCGGGTCAGGTTCGGGTAAAACCTGTTTCAGGTTCGGGTTGTTAGAGTTTAGGAGTATAGTATCCAATAGGTTATTTTATAAAGTTTTGATCGGTTTTGGGTGTAACATGGTCGGATTCGGGTCGGATCGGATCGGATTATTAATATAAAAACCATAAACAACTGATATAATCGAATAACCACACTTTCAGTTTTTTTTTGTATTTGAAAACCCGATAGGACATTCGTACACCCGAAAATATACCCATAAAATCGAAGTCTATAGCCATAATGCATATAAAAACCTGAAAACCACAATAACTATCCGAATATACCTTTAAGTTTTCTAAAACCTTAGTAATCAAAACAGTAAAATAGAAAAGTTAAATGAAAAAAATAACAAATCAACTATTTATGAAAAAAATTTAACATCCAAAAATAAATATCCAAGAGTTCAAGACCAACACCATAACAAATATTCAAAAGCAAGATATGTTAGTGCTAAACTAAATCTAAACAGTAACTCTAATTGGTTAAAATCGGATTTCGAGTACCCTATCTGATTTCGGGTAAAACCCGTACTCGATCCGATAACCATGGATATACGCACTCAAAACCCAATGAGATATTTTAACGGGTTCGGCCGGGCCCGCACCCGATAACCGATTTTTTCGAATAGGTTTCGAATAGGTTTCCGATAACCGAATAGATTGAATAGACAATAAAAAAAATTCTCATAAATAAAAATCTATTTGCATAAAGGAATGCGTTCATGATATGAGAAAAATTTTGTACTAAATGGGAGGACAGGGAAACATAAATTCGTGAATTCATTCCCAATATAGAAATTGACTTTTTATTCTCATTGTTAATATAATTAAAATCTGCTGATTTTTCACAATGATATATTTTTTAAAGAGTACTAATTTGTCAAATTTTTTAAATTTTAGAATATAATATTTTTCAAATGTATCATTAATGATATATTTAATAAATTTATAAGTATGTTATTTATTCCGAAAATATTTGATATATTTTGTGAGTATTTGATAAATTTCGCGAAAGTCTAATAAACTTTACAAATATCTAACAAACTCTGCAAATCATATTATTAACTATGTATATATTTTAGCTGAATTTGTCAACATTTCACCAGAGCCAATAAATAAAATGAAGTTTCTCTGTTTGACCAAAAAGAAAAATATATTTTTTCATGTAAATCTTAAAGTTTTGTTGGAGTTTTGACAAAATATTTTTTTAGATATTTTTTTGGGCAATTCTTAAAAATACCATCAAATTAACTTTAATTTTCATAAATACAGTTAAAATTAATTTAAGACAAAATTACCATTTAATGATTCAATTGAATTAAAAATTAGATTATATTTTTGATAAATTACACAAAACCCAAACAATAAATACTAAACTCAAACACTAAATATTCAACCTAAATAATAAAAAACTAAATCCAACCGCTAACATTAAATTAAAAATATGATTTTAATAAAAAATAATATTTATGTCTAACTTTAAAAATAATATAATTTTGTCCTATAAATTATAAATAATAGTATTAAAAGAAATTACTCTATTTTTTTTAGTTAACCATTTATAAAAAAAATTAGGCAATTTTTTCCCTAATTTTTTTAAAAATTTTGAAGTTTATTTTTTATGTTTGTGTTTGGAACCATAACAAATGCTAATTTCCTTGCATTTGAAGTTTGAAGTGTATTCTCGAAGATGAAAATTACGCTTTGTAATTGTCTATCTCCAATTTTATTTGAGATTCTAAATATAGTGTGATCAATAATCTGAAAAAATCAAATTATAAAACAAAACTAATAATTAAATTTGGTTCACCGACTCGTGCATGACAGAGGATCTTACAATGTACAAAAAACGCGTACGACGTCACTAAAATACAAGGGTATTATTGTCATGTCATCATATACAGTTCTTACTCGGTTGGTCAACGATGATGACCCTCATATTTTGGAAAGAGTATAATGAACAGTGGCTCCACCATCACCGAACCTGTAGGTTCGTATGGGTCTCTTCGGTCGGTGTTAAGGGTAAAATCGGAAATCCATGTCTATAAAAGACACCAATAATTTGTTGTGTCTGAAAATCTCATTTCTCTCCGAATCGTAAATTTACTGCAAATCTCCAGAGGTAATAATTTTAAATTTTTCTCTACATTTCTTGAGTTTTCTTACTAATTTTTCCTGCAAAACAATTGTTTATCCCACTTGGAATCATAGATCGGTCTTTCATAATTGTGATCTTAAACAATGGATCCTTTGTGTTTTTTTTTTCATGCTGATTTTGGAATTTATCTTCGGTTTATGAAAAGAAGCTAGATCTGTAATATAATCGTTAATGATCTCTTTCTTTTATGTTTGTTTGATGTAATTTGTGTTAGTAGTTATGTTCTGATTTAAGATCTGACTCTGTTTTGTTCTTGTTTGTTGTAATAGATCTAATGTTTTATAATATTGGTCCTTGTTTCTTTCCTTTTTTTTTTCAATTTGATCCAACAGTTTTATTAGTTTCAATTTGATCCAACAGTTTTATTAGCACCACTTTATTATTACTATAAATGAAATCTCTGTTGTTTTTTTTATGAACCAACGTTTTGAACTTTACAAAATTTGATTTTTATTAGCGGAAACGACGAAAATGGTGAATATTTGTTGTATTAAAGTGTTTATTTACATTAATGATCTTTTACATTAAAGTGTTTGTTATATATAATTTAGTGAAGATCTGATTGAGTTTTGTTTATTTGGTTGTAAAAGATTTAACTTTTTAATGATATTTGATCCTGTTTCTTTGTGTATTTTGTCAGTTTGAGCCAATAAAATATTATATTAAATGGTTTTAATTTATAAACCAAAGTTTTTAACTTTATAAAATTTGATTTTATAAGCAGAAAAGGCGAAAATGGTGAAGATATGTTGTATTGGAGCTGGATATGTAGGTGGACCAACAATGGCAGTGATAGCTTTAAAATGTCCTGACATTGAAGTAGCAGTGGTTGATATCTCTGTGCCACGAATCAACGCTTGGAACAGTGACCAGCTTCCAATTTACGAACCGGGTCTAGACGATGTTGTGAAGCAATGTCGTGGCAAGAACCTCTTCTTTAGTACTGATGTTGAGAAGCATGTGAGGGAAGCTGATATAGTCTTTGTTTCGGTTAATACACCGACTAAAACTAGAGGTCTTGGTGCTGGTAAAGCTGCTGATCTTACTTATTGGGAAAGTGCTGCACGAATGATTGCGGATGTTTCGGTTTCCGATAAGATTGTGGTTGAGAAATCAACTGTTCCGGTTAAAACTGCTGAAGCAATTGAGAAGATTTTGATGCATAATAGTAAAGGGATTAAGTTTCAGATTCTTTCGAATCCGGAGTTTTTAGCGGAAGGAACCGCGATTAAGGATCTTTTTAATCCTGACCGGGTACTTATCGGAGGACGAGAAACCACAGAAGGGTTTAAAGCGGTTCAAACGCTTAAAGATGTGTATGCACATTGGGTTCCTGAAGCTCAAATCATAACTACTAATCTTTGGTCTGCTGAGCTTTCTAAACTTGCAGCAAACGCTTTCTTGGCGCAACGGATTTCATCTGTTAACGCTATGTCGGCTTTATGTGAAGCTACGGGTGCAGATGTCACGCAAGTGTCTTTTGCGGTTGGAACAGATTCAAGAATTGGTTCTAAGTTCTTGAACTCGAGTGTCGGATTTGGCGGTTCTTGTTTCCAGAAGGATATTCTCAATCTTGTTTACATCTGCGAATGTAACGGGCTTCCGGAAGTGGCAGAGTACTGGAAACAAGTCATTAAGATCAATGACTACCAGAAGAGTAGGTTTGTGAACCGTGTTGTTTCCTCTATGTTCAACTCAGTATCCAACAAGAAGATAGCGGTTCTCGGTTTTGCATTCAAGAAAGATACAGGTGATACAAGAGAGACTCCAGCCATAGATGTGTGCAAGGGTCTTTTAGAAGACAAAGCAAGGTTAAGCATTTACGACCCGCAAGTGACTGAGGATCAGATCCAAAGAGATTTATCAATGAACAAGTTTGATTGGGACCATCCACTTCATTTGCAGCCAATGAGCCCAACAACAGTGAAACAAGTGAGTGTAACATGGGATGCATATGAAGCTACTAAAGATGCACATGGTATATGTATCTTGACTGAGTGGGATGAATTCAAGAACTTGGATTACAAGAGGATCTTTGATAATATGCAGAAACCAGCATTTGTGTTTGATGGAAGAAACATTATGAATATGCAAAAGTTAAGGGAGATTGGTTTCATTGTTTACTCAATTGGTAAGCCTTTAGATGCATGGCTCAAGGACATGCCTGCTGTTGCTTAATGATGGTTCCATTGCTGATTCTTTTTTTATCTAATATTTCATCATTTGTGCTTCTTTTTTTGGTTTTATTTTGGTAATGACTCTTTTGAGACTTGTTTACATTTCTCTTATTATCTATCATTCATGTTTTGTGCTTGTTTTTTTTTTGTATCACTCATATTTTTTGTCGGAGAAGAATTATACTCTTGCTTCAATTTTGTTGTTTGTTTTAGAAAATTAAATAAATTCTGGTTCACATGATCTCTCTCTTGTCTTTTGGTTTAATAAAAGTTTCCACGTTTTTTTTTGTCGTCCAACTTTATATTAAAAGCCCAATGGACTCCATCATCTACTCGGATTCTTCCATGTTCGCCACCACCTTCCGTCACAAGCCATGTGTCCCAGGCAATACGAAGGTGGCCGACCTTATTTAGATACGTTCTTAGGCTAATGGGCCATTTGCAAGTTTAGGCCTTATCGTTTTTATTTTCTTCCGAATATATGCATTATTGGACTTTTATCTCTGTTGGCCTTTGACTTATTAATATAAATATTGACAGACTCAAAAAGTATAAAAAATTCTCAAAGATGTAAATTTCATAAACTTTTATTTTTAGTATTTCTTAAATTCTTTTATTATTTTACTTTCATTTATTTTATTATTAACAGTCCAATTATTCATTAGCTACTAAATATTCTTTACAAATATTGTTCTAAGAATGAATAATATTCTTGGTAAGAAAAAAATAGAATATAATTCACATTTACAAAAATGTGATAAAGAGAAATTTCAGTTGAAAATAGTTTTTTAGCTATATAATTAGAAAATAACTAATAAATTTATACAGAAAATTAAAAAACATCTATATTTTGAAATAAAAAAACAAATCTTTAAAACCTTTAGTAAATAAAAAAAATGTCCAAATATTGTATTTTTTTTTCCTTTTTCTCGTTTTGTCTTACAGTAAAAATGTGTCTGGATGCAGCGTTATAATAATAATTAGTGAAAAGACAAAAAAAAAAAAAAA
>KE157613.1:0-15788 GCA_000411055.1 Leavenworthia alabamica
TTCTTAACTAAAATTGTATAATTTATATTTATACTTATTTTATAATTTAATCTCTAAATATATATATCATTAAGTATTATTATAATGAGAATATTAACTAACGTCGTCTCCAAACTTATGATAGTGACATTTATCAACAGTTTTCCATATTCTTCTTTATATAAACACAACTCAAAGCAGCTTCGTTATTTGTGACATTTATAGCCAAACATTTTCTCGAGAATGTTTACTGAATCAATGATCATATTCTCTCAGTTCATCGTTAAATCCATCATTATCACCTCCATCTTCATCTTCTCTCTCCGTCTACTCTTTAGACTAGCTTGCTTCCTCGCCAGCCGNGAAGAAACACGGCGCATGAAGATTATTGTACGATTTGTTTGCAAAATACGGCGGAGGGAGATAAGATGAGGCGGTTAACGCCGTGTAGACACTGTTTCCACGCTGAATGTATTGATCCATGGCTAGAGAAGAAGTCCACGTGTGCATTGTGCAGAGCTCAGATACCGCCGGAGCCGCTAGGACATCCTCTGATAGCGCTTTTTGTTCCTCCCGGCGTGATTCAGTTGTTCATCAAAGGAACCGTCGTCTCCGACGTGTAGGGTTTTAGCTCTCTCTCTTTCGTCATCACAACAATTTATTTAAGACTTAAAGACTAGTTTATGAAGTTAATAGAATTTAATACTTATATATTTATATTTTTCGTTTCTTTATACTTGTGTTGTGCTCTCATAAAAAAGATATTATAGGGTTAAATACTAGCACGAGTTCTAAATTTTAATATATGTTTATAAACACTAATTTTATTGTAAAAAATTATATATAATCAAATTGTGATTTTAAATTCTAATATGTTAGGATGTGGTCAGTGGAGAATTCATTTTTCATCAACATTCAAAAATACCTCATTAACCTAAACCCAGAGTCGTCACATAACAAAGTTATAAAATGACATTATTTGATGTATTATTTTATTAAGTGCACTAGTAGTCATAGGATATTCAGATTCTTTATATTCTACACTTATAAGAAATTTCTTACCCACTTTACCTAACCAATCACTAATCAAGTCTCGAACAAGTGGTTTTAGTCTATGTAACAGTTTTATTACCAAACAATAACTATATTTTTAAAAGTATTTATGTTATTTTTTTGTAATTTTTTCAGAAACCACTTCAGAGGCTAGATGGTCAGAATAATTTAGAGCTGATTTAGCTTAAAAATGCACCGAAATAAAGAGGAGAATAACTTAACATATACTTAAGAAATAAAAAATAAAAATTATGATATCGTAAAGGACAATGAATCTCATCGATCGGCTCTCTGGAGAACAGAGTCGTCATTGGTACTTGTGACTTGTGAGTCAGGCTTTAGGTGATTATTGGAAGCTGGAAAGGTAAATATCAGCAGTTCAGCACCGCTTTTTTTTACACGACCGCTTAGTTTCAAGGTGAACTAATGACTTCATAAATGCGACTCCCAAAGATATTGCTTTTGCCTTTTATATTACAGCTGCCAACTACGTTGTCTGAGTAGTACTATTCACGGATTCAACGTTTAAAGTGCCTTAAATTGTTCGTACGTACTTTCATGTTACCATCAATATACTTTTAAGCAACACATACAAAAATGTGTCATTTTCTATATAATAAAGACAAAGGAAGTAGAGTCTCTGAAACCTGAGTGGATGGAAAAAATGTAGTTTTGTCACCCAATGATCTTCATGTAGTGGTTGAGATGGTTATCTATGCGTTCAGCCAAATGAAAAGTCAAGAGTATCGAACTTCTGCATGCGCTTACTAAATATAAAAATAGTGTAATGGTTTAGTTTCTATTTAGAAGGCAGTGAGACATTTTCTCACCATCTATGTTAAAAAATACATTTATTTGTAACTTTAAATGCTTATATCTTTTTCACCAAAAAATGTTAATATCCTAAAGTCATATTCGATCTTATTCTCAACAAAAGCGATTCATAATATAATCAATTTCCCTGAAAATATTTATAACCTGAATTTTAATGCAATGTTTGAATAGTTTTATATCCAATTAATGAGATTTGAGTAGTATTAATAGAATTTAAATTGATAAAATTAATTACTACAAAAAATATAGAGTATGTGAATATATATATTTTTAAAGTTTAAATTAAATGTAAAAACATGTATTTCTGAGGCATTTCCAGTTTTCCACACAAAAGACAAAAGATATTTGGTGAAACAATGAAGTTCTTTGACTAAATGCTTAGATAATAAGTGGTTGAAAATACGTTTTTTATATTTTAATTACAAAATATGTAGTTGCTAATTAAAATATAAAATAAATCTTCTAGACTTGGAGCAAAATAAAGATGGGCAGACCATTATAAATATGCTTTGCAATTATCGTTAATTTGTTTCTGTGTAATTATTTGCATAGAATCAGGGATAATTATTAGAGAATTAATTACTGTTAACAGTCGATAGTTAATAAAAACCCCAAAAAAGAATTAATAATATGTTGTCTATTCCATGAAGATTAAGCACAGTGCATAACAATTCTTTTTTACTTTATTGCCTTTTTCTAAAATCAAATAGAAAATATTATGAGTTAACAAAATAAAATAAAATGTAAATTATTATACATATATAGATGTATGGATGGATGTATATATACATAAAAATATAAGCAGTAATATACTAATATTGTTGAGCAAGAAACTTAAAGAATAGTACTATAATAATATTGTTGACCAAAAAATTAAAGAACCATTAATATATTGTTGACCAAAGGATAGTCTAACTAATTTTAGTTCTGTATAAATATACATTGACCTATTAAAAGTATACCTATAAAAACATAGATATAAATGGCATCTAACTTCTATTTTCACAATTTTATCTATATATATTTTTGATAAAATGAGAGGATATATCATATGATGAGTTTTAATCTAACATTTTTAGCAAATACTTTTTTAAGTAAAAAAATTAATAAATTAGCCATGAGTTGTATCTTATAGATTCTCTATAAATACTTTGATAGTAGATTGAGATTCGTTCTTGGAGATTAATCGTATTAGATTGATTAAAAAACGATGTCTCAGTTGAAGAATGGATCTTCAAAATGTTTATGGCCAAGTATTTGCATTATGTTATTAGTAACGTTGATGACTTGTAAAGTTGTATCTTCACATTATGTAGAAGCTCTCACAAAGACTCAATTATATTTCGAAGCTCAACGTTCTGGTAAATTACCACCGAACCAAAGAGTTAAATGGAGAGGAGATTCTGCACTCAGAGATGGTTCTGATGTTCATGTAATTTTCATTACCGAACCTAACCAAATCCTCTTTTATGTCTTTTGTTGTAATGTATGGTTATTATATAGGTTGATCTCACCGGAGGTTACTATGATGCCGGAGATAACATGAAGTTTGGATTCCCATTGGCGTTCGCGGCAACAATGTTAGCTTGGAGTAGTATAGATATGGCATCACAACTTAAGTTCCATAAGGAGTATGTAAATGTCCTTTCGAGTCTTAAATGGGCCACAGACTATCTTATTAAAGCCCATCCTAAGCCCAAGGTTCTATACGGACAAGTGGGTGATGGAAACTCAGACCATGCTTGTTGGATGAGACCAGAGGATATGACAACTCCGCGTCCTTCATACCGTATTGATGCTCAACATCCAGGTGCTGATCTAGCAGGGGAGACAGCTGCAGCTATGGCTGCTGCTTCTTTGGCCTTTGCACCAACTGATAAAGCTTATGCTAAAACACTTATTGGTCATGCTAAAGATTTGTTTGAATTCGCTAAAGCTCATCCTGGCCTTTACCATGATTCCATTCCTAATGCGTGTAACTTCTACAAGAGCAGCGGATACAAAGATGAGTTGTTGTGGGCTGCAGCTTGGCTTCACCGTGCCACCAATGACCATACATATCTTGATTATATAAAACATGCATCTGATTGTGGAGGTCCAAGGACTGTTTTCTCGTGGGATGATAAATTCGTGGGTGCACAAGTCTTGATTGCCAGGGTAGGTTATATCTTTTTTCACTAAAGAAAAAACTTGTGTTACAAGAAATTAACAAAACTTAAAAACTATGCAAATGCAGCTTACATTGGAAAGCAAAGTAGAGAATAGTGGCAAAATTGCAGAGTATAGGAAAATGGCGGAGCAGTTTATATGCAACTGTGCTCAAAAAGGTTCAAACAACGTTAAGAAAACTCCGGGAGGTTTGCTATGGTTCTTGCCGTGGAACAATCTTCAATACACGGCTACCGCAACCTTTGTTCTCTCTGCTTATTCCAAATATCTTAAAGCCGCAAAAGCCACTATTCAATGTCCTCATGGCGCTCTTCACGCTTCTGATCTTCTCAACCTTGCTCGTTCCCAGGTTGTTTAACCTAATATATACTAAAGATTGGTTCTTTTTTACTTTGTATATGCGATATGTCTAACAGTTTCTGAGGACATGTTATATAGGTAGACTATATACTTGGGTCAAACCCAAAGAAGATGAGCTACATGGTTGGATTTGGGACCAATTATCCTAAAAGACCACACCATAGAGGAGCCTCTATAGTATCGATTAAGCAGAACAAAGCTCAAATGACTTGCACTCAAGGGTTCAATGAATGGTTTAAAAATCCTGCACCAAACCCAAACGTTCTAATCGGAGCAGTGGTCGGAGGACCCAACGAACACGATGCTTATAAAGATCAAAGGGATGATTTCCAGCACAGTGAGCCTGCACCAGTCACTACTGCTCCTCTAGTCGGTGTCTTGGCCGCCGTTGCTTGATCTTTCTCTATATTTCGTAAATTTGTATACTGATATGCAAGTCCTATATTTGTATGTCGATTTTAGACCTCCAGAAAAAAGAAGTGAAATCTTAATACTTATACATTATTAGAAATCCATACTACTGAGATACTATTAGTTATTCTTCAACGTTGTTGCATCAGTCAATCCCCAAGGTCGAAAATGGCTCAATGGCGCCCTGAGATGTCCCAAAAATGATAATTAGACCCAATTAAAAAACTTTCATTTGAAGTATTGTTTTTTTTGTTTTACTCACAGAGCAATCATCATGAACACGCCATATGGTCTCCCCGAGAAGGTTTGCTACTGAAAGAACTGTAAGCTGAGGAAAATAGTTCTGCTCTGACAACGGAATCGTGTTGGTTATGATCACCTCTTGAAACAGTCCGCTCGATAGTCTACTGATTGCGGGTGGGCTGTTTCCGAACATAGACACAAATCCATATATATATAAGCTTCTCTTTTTGTGTTTCCAACCCTGAGAAAACATTTCATGGACTTACCTAAAAACGGCATGAGTGGTACATGCATATACTTCTCTTGCTCCTTCTTGGTGTAACAGAGCCGCACCTTTGCTTATGGTTCCTAATAATGTTATGACTAACATAAGTATCTAAGCGTATTGGAGAGCTTTTACAGATTTCTATGCAGGTGGAACTTATAACTAACCTGCTGTGTCAATCATGTCATCCACCATTATGGCTACTTTTCCTTTGACATCCCCAATTAAGTTCATCACCTACAAGAAAATGGATTGTTAAACGTCAAATCCAGTCTTGGCTTACATGTATTTGCAAATGTGAATTTACCTCTGCAACATTGTGCCCATGGCGTCTTTTATCAACTATAGCTAAAGGAGCATCAGATAACTTCTTAGCAAAAGCTCGAGCTCTTGCGACACCACCAACATCAGGTGAAACTACCACCAAATCACCAGAGGATATGGATTTACTTGCTAGGTAATCAAGTATCACAGGCTGTTCATGAATATTGAGCGAAACAAAGGACCATGAGCAAATTCATTTTTCTCCCAAAGAAATCAATCAATGCTTTGAGAAATCATTTAAGATGATAGGAAAATTTTCACTTGGCCATAAACATGATCGACTGGAATATCAAAGTATCCCATAGACTGTCCGGAATGAAGATCACAGGCAAGGACACGGTCTGCACCAGACTCTGTTATCAAATTGGCCACAAGCTTCGCTGCAATAGATTCACGTCCTTGAGTCTGCAAAAAAATTGTAGAATATATTTCCACTCTCTTACCCATCAACAAGAAACTAAATAAAGCCACAAGAATGAGACAATAAACAAACTCAAATCAGGTTCATGCAGAGAACTTGGCTACTTGATTAATTCTGGATACTAACTAAATACCCCTATGGATCTGAGTTAAACTGAGAAATGTAAACGAAGATTGAATCCAAAGACTGAAAAAGGACTTGCCTTTCTATCAGCTCGAGCATAACCAAAGTAAGGAATGACAGCAGTGATAGTTTTGGCAGATGCTCTTCGACAAGCATCGATCATAACAAGCAATTCCATAAGATTCTCATTAGCAGGTGGACAAGTAGGTTGTACAAGGAACACATCACATCCTCTTACACTCTCTTGTAGCTGAACATAGATCTCACCATCAGCAAAACGTTTAATCTTGATTTTTCCAAGCTCCAAACCCAAATAGCAAGATATCTCCTGTTATTAGTAGCAGAAACACACCCAAATTGAACGAACGAATAATTCCAGCAACTATTTCTCCAAATCAATTTATTCTTATTTCAAGCTAAATTTACAGAATTCAGAAAGAACCTCAGCCAATGCAGGATTAGCAGTGCCGGAAAAGATACGGAGACGAGTGTTGTTCTTGTAAATCGCATCTTCTAAACGTGTACTTGAAACAAAAGCACTTGCCGGAACTGCATCGCTTGTAAGTAGATGGAAACCACCGCCGTCGAATTTGAACCGATCCGCCGCGTTANAAGACTGTAAAACTAATTATAATAAGAGTAAAGTAGAGCTGAAGACTTACAAGAGTAAATCGAACTGAAGAAGGGGGACGAATTAGAGAAGAACGCCGGAGATGTAGAGCTGGAAAAGTAGGCGAAGGTTGAACAAGAGACGCCATGTTTTTCGCCGGAAGAGATTTTAGGGCTTTTGAAAATACGACGAATTTGACCACTAAAATTTACACTCTTATTTATATACTCGAAGCCATTTTTATAAGTTTTTAATTAACTTAACAAACACACTATTAAATCTCCATATCTCATTCATTGCTATAGCTTTTATAGCAGAAGAAGAAGAAAAGAAAAAACTCATACTTTGATATTAGCTTTCGAGAGATGAGAATCAGACAACATTTGTTATTATTTAAGCTTCAAAGCTAGAAAAATCCGGTTTGTTTTTCAAAATAGATTTTGAGAACATTCATTTACAGTTAGAGAGATGAAGCTCTCGACTTTTGTTAAGTTGTCTTATGAAGTAACTCCATATGGAAGCAGTGCAGCAGCAACGACCCTTCCTTCTTCATTCAGAATGTTGTAAGTTGATGCAGCATTTCTCTGAAATTTTAAAAGTTAATCTATATAAGAAATTATGAAGTAATCTTTGGGACTATAGAAGCTGTAACAGAGTGATTAAGAAACATACAGAATCAACTGTTTCTAGCTTCATCCCAATAGACTTGACAAACTGACGAACCTCCGGAGTTACCGGGTGAATGTTTCTTCCACAGCCAACAATTAAGAGCTCTGGAGGTGAATTTAAAATAAGAAGTAAAGTTGGATAATTTAGTTTAGACTTTGATAAGACCTGAGATTGAAGCTAATATGCAGCAAAAGTCGATCAACAAGTGGTTGTAATCTAGTTGAATTGATGATGGTATTACCTGGAATTGGTCGGACGGTCTGGAAGATAGACAAGCTACATCCATGGAAATATAAAAGTTACAAACTTTTAGCCACTGCTTAACGACAACATTTATTCATAAACTAGATAAATCCAACATAAGCAGCAAAGAACACACTCATTTTAATCAAATAGATAAAGCTTACATCGATATGAGGTTATGACAGAACAAACATTGGTAGAAACTAGTAGTAGTGATAATTAAAACTTAGGAAGCATGTATATTACTCAAGAACATTTTACCTATCAGGAGTGATGTCAGAGAATTTCTTAGGGCTCCATGACATTAACAAATTCCCAATACAGAGTAAGCTACCTTCGTATTTGATACCATTTACTGTAAAACTCGTCTCATTAAATCTGCAAATGTTAAGTAAAGAGAATCAACAACCCCACACAGCAGATTTACAAACTTCCAATTCCAAAATCAACGACGAACAATAAGAATGAACCAGAAAGAATTTGAATTTGATTACTCTTGGAATCGAAGCTGGTCTTCGGGAACATTATCAATGAGATTGATTTGATCATAGAGAGAGAAAGCTCGTCTCAGAGATGGTAGTACAGGATTTATATGCTTCGGAACTTCTTTTCTCATGCTTTGTATCAATTTTGGCAAAGTCGCCATTGATTTCAACCTCATCGCCACCATCTTCACGGCAGCTCAAATTTCCTGAATCTTCCTGATGCCCAATTTTTCGCAGTCGTCGAAACCTTTAACCAACCCGACCGGTTTAGCCGTTTTAATTCTACCAACATCGGTTATCTGATTTCATTGCAAAAAAAAAAAAAAACAAATTCGTTGAACTCGTTTATTAGACGCACTCAAGCAGTGCATAAAAACTCTAACAAGTATCTCGTTAACCAAAAAAGTATGTATAAATGTATAATTGTATATCATTGCATATGAAATATATTATAAAAAAAAAAAAAATCATGTGTGTATGTGTTGTTCTCCATTTCCTTATTAGCCAAATACTTGACTTTAAAACAATTATCAGAATGTCTCTTCACTTGCTCAAACGGGTTATTTATTAAGGAGAATAGTAGGAAGGAGCTGGGAGAAAAGGAAAAGGTGCAGCAGAAGCATAAGCCACAGGAGGTTGAGCAACACGCTTCTTTCGCCTCTTAGATTTTACTTCATTGGATGCAGAATTTAATAAACCAGCTTCATTGTCTTCTACGAGTTGTTGCTCGTTGTCATTAGAGACTCGGTGTAGAAGAAGACCAGACATGAAAACAGGAAGGAAAAGAAGACTGGCATGAAACATTTTCCTTGCTTTTTGCATGGTCCGGTCTCGGTAGAATGAAAATGCTGTTGCAGCTATTGCTAGTGTGAGAAGTGTTGATTCTACGCAAAACCAACTTGAGGTTAATCCCCCTGTAATAACAAATGGAATTAACAGCAAAAATCAGAAACAATATTGCAGACTAAAAAAAAGATGAATTCACAACACTCACAGTCATAGGCGATGAAACCGAGAGGGACCATGTAAAAACAGTTCCTTAGAGCCACTGCTGCTATTCTCTTCCCTGACGGATCAAAGAGCGACAGCATCTTGTAACTGCAAACAAGGTAATAAGGTACAAAATCAGGACTTGGGTCTCGGTTGCAATATTTGTAAAATTTCTAAGCGGCAAGAATTCATCAACTAGTCACCACAAAGTAGACAATTAATACTGTTTACGCTGATCCACTCTTATCTAGCACTATCTAAGATACTGAGACATTCAGCGGAAGTTAACTTTTTCAAGATCAACGGTATATGTGAGAAGACATTCTAATCTCATATGAAACAGTATGGTCTTACCCTCCAGCTGCATAATCATTGCGGCAGAGATGTGCAAGGGCCATAAAATGAGGAATCTGCCAAAAATAAAGAGCAGCTGGAAGAATCATCGAATTGAATGAAATCTCACCAGAAGCTGCAGCCCATCTGAAACACACAAAAATAGATAAGCACAAAACTTTGGCGAGCCATTATTCCATTTCAATGAAAACCCAGTATGCAAGCCTACCAAAACAGTAACATCTCAAATAGATTTGCTAAAACGTAGTCATCATAAACACATCAAACTCAGGAAAAGGCAGATATGAACAAGTGAGATAAAGAGGAAAAGATTAACATTTACCCAAGCAAAGGTGGGATGGCACCAACAACAGCACCAACCCATGTATTGATAGGGTGAAGTTGCTTCAACGGAGTATAAACAAATGCATAAAGGACAAGATTGGCAGATGCAAGTCCAGCAGCCAACATATTAGTCTGCAATAACCTTGTCGTGGAAACAAAAGATAAGATTCATAATATCTTTTAACACAAAGCCATAAAAGACAGAAGAATCACACAGAAACAAACATTCACCTTGCTAGCCAACAAACAAGCACCAGAAGCACCAGCAATAGTGGCCCACGTAACAGCGTGTGGAACACTGATACGTCCTGAAGGCAATGGCCTTAGCATTGTTCTCTTCATCTTAGCATCATTGCTTATCTCAAAAATCTGACCAAAAAACGAGAATTCAAAAAAAAATTAAAATATTTTTAATATTTCAATGGCTTATTACTGCAATAACAACAGTCTCAAGCATCAAAGTAATGAAATTGGAACCTGATTCAAGGAATTGGCAGATGCAGCAATCATCATAGTACCAGCACAAGTGTAACAAAGCCCTGCGAAGTCAATTGCAGCATTTCCCGTACCCAGAATATATCCAGTACCAGAAGTAGCAACCACAAGCATGCTACAAAATTCAAACCAGTGATGATGATTTTGAATCCAACCCAGGAAGACTGATTTCCAAAAGAGAAAATGAAAAGGTACACATACCTAAGTCGAGCTTTAGAAAGCTCCCAATAACAACGAGCGTAGTGGTGCCCTAAACCAGTTATAGCTGCAACTCTAGACGAAATCCCACCGGTGGTAGCTGTGGCGGCGACAGTACTTGAGGAGGCAAAAACTCGATTAGCATCGGATCTGTTCCCAGAAATCCCTAACGTAGGAGAAGAAATTGGAGGTTGGGAGAAGCTGTTAACGGCACAAAGTTCGCGAGACCAAGGAATCAGTCTAGGGTTTGCTAACGAAGAAGAAGAAACAGAGATCCTCGAAGAGAGACGAAATATAACAGATCTTCGCCACATCGTACGAGCTTAACGTTCGGTTGTTCGAATCTCTTTACGCGTCGAGCGAAATCGAGAGACACTTCTTCATCATTTGACCAAATTGATTTGATTGCTTTCAGATATTACGATTAAAAAGACATATTTTCTGGGCTTAGGCCCATTGATATAAACGACCTCGATTGTTTGATATAAAGAAATTTGAATGTTTGATCGAAATCCAACAAGAGGTCCAAACTGAGAGGCTTAAAATAAGAGGGCAGAAAATAAAATAAACAAGAAAAAAGCCCAGTAGAACTGTAACAAAATCCAGAGACACGTAATAAATACCCAATGTCAAAGACGAGACCATAATTGCTTTAGTATTTTATATTTTTCGGATAGGAGAAAAAATCTCTTCTCCTTCGATACAAAAAAAATAAATAAATAAATGCAAAAAATAAACATTAACGTAGAAAGCATTCAATCATGTAAGCCTTGTTTACATATATTAGATCAGCTTCAAAATTCCGACATCTTAATCCTTTTCATTCTAGGTTTAATAATCTTGTCTTCATCTTTTTTCTTCAAGAACTCTTTAAACCACATTGCCGACATCTTCGGATACCGTTTAAGTCCATTTTCGTAGTCTACATAGAACAAACCATAACGTATTTCATATCCACAATTCCATTCGCAGTTATCGAGCAATGACCATGCAAAATATCCATCTACTTGGACTCCATCCTCGCTACAAAAAAAACATGTCACTTCGGTTAATATTTATATTAAATCATTTTAAAAAGGTTTTATATGATTTTTTTTATAATGAATGAGCTTACTAAATGGCTTGGTGGAGGTTACTAATATGTTTCTTGTGATAATCTGTTCTCTTCATATCCATCAACTCATATATCTTTGGTTTCTTTTCGTATGCATCACAATGTCCTGATCAAATGAATTAAACAATTATTGTTAGTATAGATTGTGAGAACATTAATTTATTACATATCAATCATATTTTATAATTTACCATTTTCAGTGATTATAAATCTTGGGTTTTCATATCTATTCTTAGCATAATTCAAAACTTTTCTTAGTCCTTGTGGATACATCAAGTTCCACTCCACTCCACCCTGAAAACACCAAAAAAAATAATTATAAACATATCAAAATTATAAAGCAAGGAAATATAAATTTTTGACATTATTTAAAATCTACCTGTGCACCAATGGCCTTGCCCTCCTTATTTTCTTCTGTTACCAAAAAAAATTACAAGAAAATAGAAAAGCTTGTGAGTAAAAGGAATCAACGAAGCAATAGGACTAATATGCAAATAATCTTATTACAATGCTTACTTTTCCATTCAACATGTTGGTCGGATCTCCAACTAGGTTTCTCAGGATCCACGTCAGCAACATTTTTTGCGTAAACAGAACTGTAATAATTTATACCAATAAAGTCAAAAGATCCTTTTAACTTTCTTGATTGACTTTTGGTAAATGACGGTAATCTCCTTCCAACTATTTTCTTCATCACTTCTGGGTAATCTCCATGCACTGTAGGATTCATGTGCCTGTAGTAAATTTAAATATATTATTATTATTATTCCCATAATTTAGTGTTAAGACACATGCATATAGACTCGATAGTACGTACCATCCAAACATAAACTCCATAGCTCGGTCCGCTGCTTCAACATCTTCAATACAAGTTACATCATAGGGCTCGTACCACAACGGACAATGCGCCATACCGATCTTACCATCTTTACACTGAACAAATATATACATTTTAATTATTAATATATATTTTATGTAGCTAAGAAAATTTAAAAGATTAGTATAGTTATATACATTATGGTGCAATCTGAAGGCTTCAACGGCTTCAGCATGAGCAAGAAGCAAGTTGTGACTAACAATATAAACCTCGTGACCGGACTTTCCAGCCTCGGCTAAATCATTTACGTACTTAGAGGCACGTCCTGGTGCTTTTCTTCCAGCATCATAGCCACCTACACTATAGACCCATGGCTCGTTTATAGTCAACCATAGTTTCACTCGGTCACCAAATGCTTCATAGCATGTGTTCGCAAAATCTCGAAAATCCACTCTGCAAAACATAGATATGCACATACTTATATATTATTACTAACTTAAGCTTGAGTCACTCTTATGAAAATATATAAAGTTTAGCTTACGTAATGTTTTCGCTTAGAAAGCCACCATATTCTTCTTCTAGAGCTTGAGGAGTATCCCAATGAAACAAAGTAGCTAGAGGTGTAATACCTATTGATTTTTAGAGATTTCAGAGAATATTAGAATAACTGAATTAACTACTTTTATTATTCAACTATATGTTATACAAATGAATGATTTATATATCTACCGTTGGCTAGTAGTTCGTCAATGAGCTCATTGTAGAATTTGATTCCATCTTTGTTCACTCCCTTGCTTAGTTTTCCATCTTGTAATTTATAATATGAGAATCATTTAGAGATATACATTTTTTATGGTTTTAATTAATTATCAGCAAATAACAAAGATAATATAAGATATTTATTTTCTTAATTAATTAGCTTACGAGGTAATATCCGGACCCAAGAGATGGAGAATCTAAAAGAATCCATGTTTATATCCTTCATTCTTTGAATATCCTCCTGTTAATTTATTTAAATTTTCCTCTTAGATATATATATATAAATTGACGTAAACACCTCAAAAATTATTGCTATCGAATTACTTATTTATTTATCAGTATATTCACCTTGTAACGATGATAAAAATCGACTGTCTCATCCGCGTTTGAACGACAATTTCTTTCTGAAAAAAACAAATTAAGATGTTAACATATTGTTAAAGATTGATACATTTTTAAAGTAAAAGATTGATCATATGTTAAAATTGGATATTTATGAATGTATATATATACAAAACCTGGATACTTGCGAGCGTAATGATCCCACATACTTTCTCCTCGAGAGCCTTCATTCACAGCTCCTTCATACTATTAATCACCAAAAATGTGTTTTTATTTAGAGATATATATATATGCATGTTATGTATTTGCATAGGAACATATGAAATTCTAATATTTTTATTTTTCTAAAATTGGATTAATTATTTTCCTATTGAATCATTTAATTTTATATAATGATCATATGTGTACTTACTTGATAAGCTGATGAAGCAGTTCCAAACATAAAACCTTGTGGGAAATCAGCTCGTCCTAATAATTTACTTTTTTCACATTTCTTCCTTCCTCTGTTAAAAGTTGTAATAAACATAATTACTGCTCATGATATCAAAATTACTATTAACATTTTAATACACAATATAATATTGATCTTCTTTTATAGTATTTACTTACTGTGTCATTGTTTACAGAAGAAGTTCTCTTAAGAAAAAAACAGGTTTTAAAGCTGATCTTATTTGATTTAGAGAAGCAACCTTACAAATCTGCACCCAGAGATCAGACACATAATTTACTAAATTTGCCTTTGTTGGTTTGGTGTATATATAATATCATGTTAACATGAAACTAAAAAAAAATGGAGAAAATGAAATAAATAATATACCAGTTTTGATCTTCGTTGTATAAGAACTGAAGAAGTTATGAGATACTCCAAGCTATTTATAGACATCGGAGGGTATGATGCATTGGTTTTTTTCAACGTCAACATTTTTAATGCATTGTTTTTATAATCTTAATTTTACTCAGCTAGTCTACTAATATTCTTCTGTTTTTTTTTATACTAGATGTTGTTCTTTGACAAAATATATATTTATTTTATAATATATATTTTTATTTTATCCTGAATTGATAAAAATGAAATGAAAACGAAAAGATGAAATGAAACAACGAAAATTAAATTATAAGATAAAGACTGGTTGAGACTATTCTCATATTATTTATGTAAATATTTAATTTTATTAATAATAAAGCAACAAAAATATATCAAACATATTACTATATTTTGGCTGCAATAATTTTTATAAGAATTATAATTTATAATAGATACTAGACTAACTTATAAGACTCTTGTTCATATTAACATCATATATATATTTTTTCTTGACAAATACAAATTTAAAATTACTTTGCACATCAAAACAACAAAAGTTAATTAACAATTATTAAAACTAATTTGCCTTTTCGGCGGCTAGAAACGTTATAATACCGGTAAATAAAAGTCACCAAAGTTATTGAATTACTGAAACTAATTGTGATACTAATTTGACTTTATTAGCTTTTAAACTTCAAATATTCTCTAATTTTATCATTATATATACTCTTTGACATTTCTTTATATATCATTATATGTGGAAGCAATATTATATGCTCGTTTTTTGTATAAAGTATTGTCACCAAAAAAACGAAATACATAATACAACTGTGAAAGAATTACAGAAAATTATAGAAAAAACAATGTCTCTTTCTCAATCTATTCAAAGTGTTCATGTACGTATTCATATTCTTATATATAATATATAATATCACTTTGTTCGAGTTTGAATATGAACTTTCTTTGAAGTCTAAATTTGTATTCAACATTTTGTGGCTGATTACTGGAATAAAGGAAGAACACTTTACACCATGTATAAGTCAAGCAGACAGATTAATCTGCACATTTATTAATTTTAAATTTAAACTAATTATACAAAGCAAGATTTTATAAAGAGATTAATTAATATCAGTCCGTACAAGCTACTATAGTATAAAAAATAAATTACCGGTAAAGGTTTAATTAGGACAAATCTACTCCTTGGCGTATGGTTGTTAAATTGGGTTTTTTACCTCGATTCGATCCGATTATTTAAAATCCATTATTAAAATTACCCGCATGACCTAAATTCTGAATTGGATAATCCGCAAAAAATCCATAAATTTTGAATTTATCCGAGGGTATCCGCAATTTTTTATATATTAAATCTAAATGTTACATAATATTTATTTATTAAACATT
>KE157613.1:15983-38151 GCA_000411055.1 Leavenworthia alabamica
AAATTTTTTAAAAAATATATGAAAATATCATAAAATAACATTACATTAGTACTATGTATTATTATTTATTCTTAAATCAAACTTATATTATATAGAATTTAACAAAACATTGATAATAGCATAATACATACATTTGTTTTATACAGTATAAATAAATAGCATAAACATAGATAATGGCATAATAATGCATACATTTGTTATAAGAATTATTAATATTATAATATATATATACACATATGTTCTACATGGAAATTATTTTTTATGCATATAACCTAACACGTGTCTAAATAAAGTCTGAATACTTGTCCTCGTCTCACCAACTTTTCTTTTACCGGCTCATGCCACATGGGTCTCAAGACTCAACTACTTTGTAATGAAGAATTTTATGATGAAGTCATATATAGTGACTTAACATTCTTTTTGTTTCGCTAAATATGATTACGTAACATTCTGTGACAAGATTTACAAAGACTAATACTTTTCAGATAATTTAGATGGTCAATTATTCAAAATATCCATTTTGTCACCTATCTGTTTGGAGTTGGACTACCAATAAATCAATGGCTGAGGCAAAGAGTATTATTACTAATACGTTACTGATTTGTATGTGACTCGATATACTTAGTTAGTCTTCGTGGAAAATGTGGCTTCAATGGAGGAAACGACACGGTGAAGTTAGTAGGCTCGTGGAGTCGACCATGCTTGTGTGACTATTCAACATATATATACCAAAGAACCACATATGGCCGACGACTTAAAATATTATAAGTTTAATTTGTAGTGTTGTATTTTATGCCAATTTTATAGAAATATAAATAAAATTATGTTATCTCTTAGGGTATTGATAATCTTTTGCTATACCCATTTTTAACATCATAGTAATTATTAATAAATTAATTAACTTATCTAAAAAAATGTTTTAGTTACATTTTTCTTTTTAAATAAATTTGGTAGCAAAAACATCTCTAGGAAATACTTTAGTTGGGCTTTTGTGTTTAGGATAACATAATTTAGGGTTTATCTCCATATGGGCTAATAAACTTTTTAAATTTTATCTATAAAATCCTACTTGGGATTTATAAAGGCCTTTATAAACTTTTTAGTTTAAACTTCTTTTGATGTGAAAATACATTTCCGAGTGAATTCTAATTAGAAAGCACATTATAGTTAACTTCTAATGGGACCATATTAAGGATGATTTATATAGCATAACTCTCTTCTTACATAAAAATAAAACACTTGAATTTTTATCCAACATTATTACAGAACATACATATATAAAAAAAACAAATTACAACATTTTTTTATTACATTATGTTTCAATTATTGGATCCTTTGAAAAACAGAGAAGTACCAACAGTTGCAGACACAACAAACAAGCTCCCTAAAACCGCAGGTAACGCACCACTGTCTTGAATAGAATGCAATAGTTGTTTCCCATAGCTCTCTTTCTTTTCTTCTTTACTAGATGATGATGAATCTTCATCTTCTTGATCAATCTTCAAGAACTCTTTCAACCATAACGCTGACATTTTCGGGTATCGTCTAAGCCCATCTTTATAATCAATGTAATACAAACCATATCTGACACCATATCCACTGTTCCACTCAAAGTTATCTAACAATGACCATACGTAATACCCTTCAACTCTTACTCCATCTTCACTGTTATATTCAAGATAAAATGTTTTCTTTTTTTTGTCTATATAAATTTAACTTAGAATAAAAAAATGGTTTAAATCATGTGTTGTTGCTTACTGAATGGCTTGATGAATAGCATGTATATGTCCTTCTATGTACTCCAATCTCTCTGTGTCTATTGAAGGATTATACAAATACAGATTCAGATTTTGATCAGCTACTTCACCATATCCTGAGATTATTACAAAAAAATGTGTTGCATGAGAGATCAAAGACATAATACAATGTACTCATGTAAAGAAACTTAAGTGTGTTTATACCATTCTCGGTTATGAGTATTGGAGGATTGTTATAAGTGTTTTTAATATACTTCAAAATGTTTCTAAGTCCTGTTGGATATGTAAAACTCCACTCTGATCCTCCTTGTTTCGCTATTTGTTTCCCATCTATGTTGGTTTCTGTAAAGTGTGAGTCATATAAGTTAGTCACATCATCATCATCATCACCATTCTTGATGAACAAAAGACTTACTCATCCATTCTACACGTTGATCTGTTCTCCAAGTAGGTTTCGTAGGGTCCACGTCTTTGATACTCTTAGCAAAAAGCGAACTGTAATAGTTTATACCAACGTAATCACAAGAACCTGCAAGTTTCTTAGATTGTTCAGGTGTAAACCTAGGTAATCTATCTCCCACTGATTCCTTCATTGTTTCTGGATAGTCTCCACATACAGTTGGATGATGATGCCTGCCAAAATATTACCATAAGATAAAGAAACAATCAAGAAGTTAGTTTAAATGAACTTGAATCACTTACCAACCCATCATAAAGTCCATAGCTCTCTCACATGCTATTACATCATCTGGATTACTTGTATCATAAGGCTCATACCAAAGTGGATTATGCGCCATCCCGATTTTTCCATTTTTAATCTGCATAATACTCAAATCAGAACACTAAAACAATAACAACAAGAATGTGAAGTATGAAGTGTTTTAACTCTCTACTTACATGGTCACATTTCCTAAACACTTCAACTGCTTCTGCATGAGCTATAAGCATGTTATGGCTCACAATATACGCTTCATAGCCTGACATACCAGCAACACTAGCAGGATTCACATACTTTGAACATCGTCCTGGTGCTTTCCTTCCTGTGTCATACCCGGCTATACTATAAACCCATGGCTCATTGTGTGTGCACCATAGACTTACTCTGTCTCCGAATCTCTCAAAACATAGACTAGCATAGTCTCTGAAGTCATCTCTGTATAATACAAATCATATAACATAAGTATCTCGAATGTGATACATCTAGAACTTGTGTTTTAATGTTTAAGTATATGAAGTTTTTCTTACATAATCTGTTCACTTAGAAAACCACCATATTCATCTTCAAGATCTTGAGGTATGTCCCAATGAAAGATAGTAACAAGTGGAGTGATTTCATTAGCTAAGAGTTCATCTATAACATCATTATAAAACTTAATTCCTTCTTCACTAACTCCTCTTTCTCTTTTCCCATCTGATTTTTCCCAGCAAAGTCAACCAACAGAGATTATTATATCGGTTTAGAAAACCAAAACTGAACATTGATAATGTAAGGTTTCGAACAAGGTTGATGTACGTACAAGGTAAAACTCTTGGCCAAGCAATGGAGAGTCTAAAAGAATCCATGTTAATATCTTTCATTCTTTTGATATCTTCCTGTACAAGTAATCAATCACAGATCTTCAACAATTACTTCTGAAGCAAGAAATCGAAAAAAACGGAATAAGAAGAGAAGAGTATTACCTTGTAACGATGGAAGAAATCGACGGCGACGTTTCCGTCACTAGAATCACTGATTCTGTGAGGGAATCTGTTGGAGAAATGATCCCACATGCTCTGTCCTCTCTCACCTACGTTCACTGCTCCTTCATACTAATTATAAGAAACAAAACAAAACATAACTTAAGTAAATATCATTTAATCTGGTTTGGTCTCCGTAGTTCTTGTCTTTTTTTTTTGTAGTTATATTAACCTGGTAAGAAGAAGAAGCAGTTCCAAAGAGAAAGCCTTTTGGAAAGCTAGCTCTACCTTTTGACATCGAAGGATAATATGTTGGGTGAAGACTGCAGATTAATTTCCAAAAAGTTATAAATTCTCTAACAAATCAATAATAAATGTTCTTTTTTCTTTATAATATAAATCTTGAAACGGTTGATATCACAAGGAAAAAAAAAGATTACTCACTGTGCCATCTCTGGTGGATTTCAAGTTTTTTCTTTATAGTTGCTGAAGAATTTTTATTGGGGAGATATTGGAGAAGAAGAGATGATGAGAAGTAGATCTTGAAATAGTTAAATTGTTTATAGATCTTAAGATAAAGCCTTAAAGTATTATATAAATGTGTGATTGAGATGCAAAGCATTGAGAAGTCAAAAGGTAATTATCAATGCATTATTGTTGTTTTTAAAATCGAATTGATTGAATCCAACAGCTGACTCTGTTCATTGTTTTGCTTATAAAAAATATCAACAGCCAGGACCAGTCAACTTCAATATTTAGGACACTTGCATTTTTTAAATATTTTAAAAACTTTATATATTTAATCTGTTATAAATTTGTCATTCACGGATCTACTTGATTTAAGGACCGTTTACATAACTATTACTCAGTTTCGATTTTTGTCCGCTTAGAACAGCACATACAAGTACGAAGCCACTACTATATATCTTAACAGTTACTCGTCAGTAATGACTAATGAGATCATTAATTAATTATATATAGTAGACTTAGTTGTAGTTGTATTCATACCAGGAAAAAAAATGGACCCGACACGACAGGTCAATATATGCGGATCAGTTGTTCCACGGACCGAATCAACTAACACCTAATCAATGAAGTCATATTTTTATTTTAATAAAACTTTAAGTTCCGTAAATGCTTTTAATTCCGTAAATTAACATTCATGCATGCACAAGTTATATTATAATCTTATATTACATTTTAGGTTTCTTCGGCTAATGATGTTCTTACCATTACAAACAACATATTTCAAATTTACAATGAAATAATGATGTCGTCGAGTCCTCGTTATATTTTGTGTTGATTATAAATTTGTAACATAAGGTATTATATTATTTGTTTAATATTTTTTGGATGGAGGCATGGTAAGGGTCGTCGTTGACTTTTGAATTGTTCATAAGAAGACACTGTAAAAGAGAGAAGGAGAGGGTAAATCAGCAATTACACGACAAAATGGGTGATTGATGATTTGTACACGAGCGGGACCCACTTGACGATTGTGATTTGCGAAGCCCATCTTGATGACATGGCGTCTAATGGGTCAACTTTGCCGTCGATATTTTTAAAAAAGAAAAATCACAAAACAGCTCAAACTTACTTATCGGGTTTGGTATATCATATAATTCTCCCAAAATGGGCTCCGGCCCTCAAAATGGGCTCCAAACCTACAATTTTTGAGCCCATTCATTATCAAACGTGCTTTAGTTAAAACAGGAATATTTTTTCCAAAATTTGTATAACAGTCAAAATTGGATATATTGATAAAATAACACTAAAGTCTAATACTATCTAACTTGAATATAATTTACATGTTATGATGAATGTGTGTCTTATCTAAATTTTAATACTCTTATCATCCAAACTTCACTTGTTTTTGACATACCTTTTACTAGAAACTAGAAACACATGTTTATTTCCTATACTTATTGATGAATGGTATACCATTTTAGTCATTGATATATAATATTCTTCGATTTTTTATTTGGTTAAAGAATTTTATTTAATATTTATGGAATGATACAAATCTCATCAATTATTTTTCTTTTTATTTAACCATTTTCTAAACCACTGAGCTGATTTTTTGGGATATCTCTTAGCTCCATTGTTGAAATCCACGTAAACCAGCCCATACCGAACTGTATATCCCCATGACCATTGAAAGTTGTCTAGCAATGACCATGCAAAAAATCCTTTCACATTCGCTCCAACCCTGAATTTACCATTAAACAAAACCATTTGTAACACAATTAAATTGGTTATATCGCATAAATTTTTAATGTATGATTTGGGATTATGATGCTTACGAGATAGCGTTTTGAACCATTTTGAGATGTTGAGCATAGAAATCAATCCTATCATCATCATTAAGGAAAATTTTACCAGTACTAAATTCATCTCTCCCTACAAAAATTAATAATATATCATTAGAAAACTATATAAGAGAATTATCTTTGGAGTTTAAAAACATTTGTTAAATGTAAATTACCATTTTCGGTTATGTACATGATAGGATCATTGAACTTGTTTTTTGCATAAAGGATTACATCTCGAATACCCTTAGGATATACATAAAGCCAAAACGATGCAGCCTTAAAAAACCACATATACAAAGTTTTTAGATTACTGTTTATTATATTTTTAGACCAAACAAATAAATATGAGTCTAGACAAGTACCTTAGGACCAATGGGAACTCCATTTCTTTCACCTAATTCCGACACAAACACATTTTTCAAACTCGTTAAATTTCAATGTATTTACTTTGTATATTTTAAAATAAAAATAGGATGATAAGAAAAGGGACCTGTGGCGCTGATACAAGGGTCAGTGAACATTGTAACGTCTTTGGTAGAGCAAGGAACATCTTTTGCATAAAAAGTAGTGTAATAATTGATGCCAATAAAATCATAAGAACCCTTAAGCATCTTTGATTGTTCTGCAGTGAATGTAGGTAACCGACCACCTTTTACATAGTTGACCATATCAACCGGATATGTACCAGTCACAAGTGGCTCCATGAAGTAATCAAATGTAAAGGCATTGGCTCTTGCCGCGGCTAACCTATCCTCAGCTGATTCTGAATAAGGTATATTCCAATCCGCGTTCAAAGCAACACCAACTTGACCTTTTTGAGAGGCCTATGAATCAAATTAAACTTAGTAACCTTAGTATAGATTTTTCTTTGTTTTTTTCTAACCTTGTATTTATCTTTGTAGACTTGCATGGCTGCACCATGAGCAAGGATGAGGTTGTGACCAACGATATAAGGTTCAGTAGCTCCATTTCCTGCGATGCAATTAGGGTTTGTGAATTTTGAGCATCTTCCAGGAGCCAATCCACCCCTAGTATATCCTTCTTGCACCATTACTAATGGCTCGTTCAGTGTCACCCAATGCTTCACTCTATCTCCAAAACTCTTGAAGCAAATATCAGCATAATCACGAAAATCATTCCTATTTCATTACACCATATTATATTGGTTAATTTGACAGTTAACAGTTTTTGTAATGACAAACTTCAAATTTTTGTTATTAAAAATGAAAATAAATAAATGGAAGAGACTTACACAATCTCTGAGCCAAGGAATCCGCCATAAGCGTCTTCAAGAGCTTGTGGTGTGTCAATATTGAAAAGGGTAGCAAAAGGTTTAATTCCTGTATAAAGTAACATTAATATTTACATTGCGTTAATTACTAAAGCATTTTTGTTTACACACTCGGAAAATAATATTATATATCACTAAAATATTAATCAAATTCATAGTATAAAACATTAGTGTTGTAGTATTACCTTTGGACAGAAGCTCATTGATTAAGTTGTTGTAATAGTCAATACCAGCTTGGTTGATTCCTCCTTTTACATTCCCACCTAAAGAAGAAATAACTCATTAATATTGACACTTAAATATTATAAAATCTCAGATGAACCTAGAATAGAAGAAGATTAGATTACTCACGAGGCAAGATTCTCGACCATGAGATTGAGAATCTGTATGCATCNGAAGCAAATATCAGCATAATCACGAAAATCATTCCTATTTCATTACACCATATTATATTGGTTAATTTGACAGTTAACAGTTTTTGTAATGACAAACTTCAAATTTTTGTTATTAAAAATGAAAATAAATAAATGGAAGAGACTTACACAATCTCTGAGCCAAGGAATCCGCCATAAGCGTCTTCAAGAGCTTGTGGTGTGTCAATATTGAAAAGGGTAGCAAAAGGTTTAATTCCTGTATAAAGTAACATTAATATTTACATTGCGTTAATTACTAAAGCATTTTTGTTTACACACTCGGAAAATAATATTATATATCACTAAAATATTAATCAAATTCATAGTATAAAACATTAGTGTTGTAGTATTACCTTTGGACAGAAGCTCATTGATTAAGTTGTTGTAATAGTCAATACCAGCTTGGTTGATTCCTCCTTTTACATTCCCACCTAAAGAAGAAATAACTCATTAATATTGACACTTAAATATTATAAAATCTCAGATGAACCTAGAATAGAAGAAGATTAGATTACTCACGAGGCAAGATTCTCGACCATGAGATTGAGAATCTGTATGCATCGAATCCGATTTGCTGTAATAAAGCCACATCTTCCTGTTTTTATAATCAATAATATTATGTTAAATATTTTTATTATTATTTTATTTTTGTTAAACAATTTTCTTTTTACATTTTTAATAAATAAATAAATAACCTTATAAAGATGGTAAGAGTTGCCTGCAATAGACCCATTGCTACCATCATCTATCCTCCCTGAAAGAATCAAAGTAAAATATTTGAGTTTTTTTTTCCGAATCTCATCAGTTCATCATATGAACAGATTTATATATTAATGTATACTAAATTCACTGATCTTGAATCTAAATGCTTAATAAAAATAAAACCTGGGTATTTTTCAGAAAATGTATCCCAAATACTTGGTCCTCTACCATCCTCATGAGCACCTCCTTCAATCTGTTTTTTTTTTGGTCAGACTTAAAAAAAAAACCATAAATTAATTTAAAAAAATAATAATGTTAATCAAAAGAAATAATACCTGGTAAGCAGAGGTTGCTGACCCAAAAATAAAATCCTTTGGAAAATCACTTCTTCTAAATTCAGGTGTTGAAGATTTGTTCTGGGCAAGAGCAACATTAAATAACAATGCAAAGAGCAATACTAAAGACACATATTTAACACTCATTCTTAAGTCTCTTTTGTTTTCTTGTAAGAAGATGAATCTCCAAGTGAATAATATTTATAAAGAGATGATGAGAATTGTTAAACTCTATAAGAGTGATAATTTTTTTTGCTAAAAAAAAAAAAAAAGTATGTCCCTCTATAAATAGAGCTATTTGAGGAAAAAAAAGATTTGATAGAGAGAGAGAGAGAGTGTAGTCAAAATATTATTATATCTAGTCAAATAACCTTATATTATAATCTCTCTAAATAAGAAAAAATCTTGTATTTTTATTTTTATTTTTTTTGAATAGATTTTTTAACAACTAAAGTCCATTGTCTAAATATTTATTTAAAGCAGTCATTAATTAAAAGAGACTATAAATAAAGCAAAGCATCATTGCAAGTCTTCTAGACATATATTTACCAGATGAGATTAGATCCGTTTTAAATATTTTTTGGGTCTTAAAATTTATAAAATGTTTTAATTATTTTATATTACTTTTTAAAATTGAACTTTTATACACATTATTTTTTATTTTTTTATTTTTTTACATAACTTTTTATTTTTATTTTAGATCATTATTTATGTTTACTCTGTCATGGACTAAATACGGAGTGGATGTGATTTACTGTATAGTGAAAACGTGAAGAATTTAAATAATTATTTTTGTGTTTTTGTTTAGTTAAAGAATTCTATTTAATATTTTAGAAAATGATTTGTGTATATATATGAATATATGATCCACATGCTGAAAACATGCCTAAAAGTCACTTTTGTTAATGAAAAAACAATTCATTTGTGGAGACTCTTATCGTATATGTTCTTGTTTTTAAGTCGTATGGATTGTATAATATATGGTTTTATTCAGTTTTACTTTATTTTATTTGATAAAAAGAGACTATTCAATTTTGAATATTCCTACATCGTAGCTAATAATATAGACAATGCTGTCAACTTCACAGAGACAATAGTGAGACCTTCATAATCTTATAAAGTTCAAAATTTTCCTATAATCCAATACCATTATGATCATTGTTGAAAACTAGGATTTAAAAACCCCCACCATTTTTAACCTTTTCAAAATTCATAAACTCTTTTTTGATGTGATATGTGAGCTAAAATTTAATTTGTGGATGTTACAAACTATGTGCATTTTCATCAAAATGTAATCTATGTTACAAACACTAGGCATATATCATTGCCTAACAAAACTTGTTTAATCTTAGTTTTCTATATACTTCGAATAACATAGAAAGAAGATTTAGCATATAGTTTTATTTTTATTTTTTGTAAACATTTAGCTTACAGTTTATACGATATAATGGAATGATACAAATCTCATCAATGCTTTTTCTTCTCATTTAACCATTTTCTAAACCACTGAGCTGACTTTTTGGGATATCTCTTAGCTCCATTGTTGAAATCCACGTAAACCAGCCCAAACCGAACTGTATATCCCGATGACCATTCAAAGTTGTCTAGCAATGACCATGCAAAAAATCCTTTCACTTTTGCTCCAACCCTGAATTTGCCATTAAACAAAACCATTTGTAACACAATTAAATTGTTGTGTTGCATAAACTTTTAATGTATGAATTGGGATTAAGATGCTTACGAGATAGCGTTTTGAACCATTTTGAGATGTTGAGCATAGTAATCAATCCTCTCAGCATCATTAAGCAAAATTTTACCAGTACTGAATTCATCTCTCCCTACAAAAATTAATAATATATAATTAGAAAACTAATAAGAGAAATTATCTTTGGAGTTTAAAACATTTGTTAATATAATTATATAAATTACCATTTTCGGTTATGTACATGATAGGATCATTGTACTTGTTTTTTACATAAAGGATTAGATCTCGAATACCCTTAGGATATACATAAAGCCAAAACGATGCAGCCTTAAAAAAACACATATAAAAAGTTTATTAGATTTTTAGACCAAAAAAAAAAAACAAATAACTATGAGTTTAGACAAGTACCTTAGGACCAAGGGGAACTCCATTTCTTTCACCTAATTCCAACACAAACACATTTTTCAAACTTGTTAAATTTCAATTAATTTAAAAATAAAATAAAATATTGCATGATAAGAAAAGGGACCTGTAAGGCTGATACAACGGTCAGTGAACATTGTAACGTTTTTGGTAGAGCAAGGGACATTTTTTGCATAAGAAGTAGTGTAATAATTGATGCCAATAAAATCATAAGAACCCTTAAGCATCTTAGATTGTTCTGCAGTGAATGTAGGTAACCGACCACCTTTTACATAGTTAACCATATCAACCGGATATGTACCAGTCACAAGTGGCTCCATGAAGTAATCAAATGTAAAGGCCATGCCTCTTGCCGCGGCTGACTTATCCTCAGCTGATTCTGAATAAGGTATATTCCAATCCGCGTTCAAAGCAATACCAACTTGACCTTTTTGAGATGCCTGTGAAACAAAATAAACATAGTAACTATCATCGATTCTTAGTATAGATTTTTATTTTATTTTTTCTAACCTTGTATTTATCTTTGTAGACTTGCATGGCTGCACCATGAGCAAGGATGAGGTTGTGACCAACGATATAAGGTTCAGTAGCTCCATTTCCTGCGATGCAATTAGGGTTTGTGAATTTTGAGCATCTTCCAGGAGCCAATCCACCCCTAGTATATCCTTCTTGCACCATTGTTAATGGCTCGTTCAGTGTCACCCAATGCTTCACTCTATCTCCAAAACTCTTGAAGCATATATCCGCATAATCACGAAAATCATTCCTATTTCATTACAACATATTCTATTGGTTAATTTGACAGTTAACGGTTTTGTAATAACAAACTTCAAATTTTTGGTATTTAAAATGAAAAATAAAAAAATGGTTAGACTTACACAATCTCTACGCCACGGAACCCGCCATAAGCATCTTCAAGAGCTTGTGGTGTGTCAAAATGGAAAAGGGTAGCAAAAGGTTTAATTCCTGTATACATTAACATTAATATTTACATTGCGTTAATTACAAAAGCATGTTTGTTTACACACTCAGAAAATAAAATATTAATCAAAGTCATAGTAAAAAACATTAGTGTCTCTGTCATATATTACCTTTGGACAGAAGCTCATTGATCAAGTTGTTGTAATAGTTAATACCAGCTTGGTTGATTCCTCCTTTTACATTCCCACCTAAAGAAGAAATAACTCATTAATATTGGCACTTAAATATTATAAAATCTCATATGAACCTTAGAATAGAAGAAGATTCGATCATATATATATAGATTACTTACGAGGCAAGATTCTCGACCATGAGATTGAGAATCTGTATGTATCGAATCCGAGTTGATGTAATAAAGCCACATCTTCCTGTTTAATTTTTTTAATAGTTAAACAATTTGTTTATTATTATTTTTTTGTTTAAACATTTTTTTACATTTTTAATAAATAAATAAATTACCTTGTAAAGATGGTAAGAGTTGCCTGCAATAGAACCATTGCTACCATCCTGTATCCTCCCTGAAAGGATCAAAGTAAAATATTTGAGTTTTTTTTTTCAAATCTCATCAGTTTCATCATATGAACAGATTCATATATTAATGTATACAAAATTCATGGATCTTGAATCTAAATGCTTAATAAAAATAAAACCTGGGTATTTTTCAGAATATGTATCCCAAATACTTGGTCCTTTACCATCCTCATGAGCACCTCCTTCAATCTGTTTTTTTTTGGTTTAATCAATGATCAGACTTATAAAAAAAACCCATAAATTAATTTTAAAAAATAATAATGTTAATCAAAAGAAATAATACCTGGTAAGCAGAGGTTGCAGACCCAAAAATAAAATCTTTAGGAAAATCACTTCTTTTTAATTTAGGTATTGAAGATTTGTTCTTGGCAAGAGCAACATTAAACATCAAGACAATGAACAATACTAAAGACACATATTTAACACTCATTCTTAAGTCTCTTTTGTTTTCTTGTAAGAAGATGAGAATTGTTTTATGCAACTAAGTATGTTCCTTTGCAACTAAGTATGTCCCTCTATAAATAGATCTGATAGAGAGAGAGTGTAGTCAAAATATTATAATATCTAGTCAAAGTATTATTATATCTTGTCAAATAACCTTATCTAATAATCTGTCTAAATAGGAAATAAATCTTGTATTTTAATTTTAATTTATTTTGTATAGATTTTTTTACAACTAAAGTCCATTCTCTAAATATTTATTTAATGCAGAGTAATTAATTAAAAAAGACTATAAAAAAAGCAAAGCATCATTGCAAGTCTTCTAGAAAGACATTTGCCACATGTGATTAGGCCCGTTTTAAATATTTTTTGGGCATTAAAATATACAAAAATTTTAGTTATTTTATATTGATTTTTAAAAAAGTTTAACCTTTATACAAAATATTTTTTTTTATTTTTTATTTCTTTACATAAATTTTTATTTTTATTTTAGATCATGACTTATGTTTACTATTTCATGGATCAAATACTGAGTGGATGTGATTTACTCTATAGTGAAAACGTGAAGAATATAAATCATTATTTTTTGCGTTTTTTGTTTTGTTAAAGAATTCTATTTAATATTTTAGAAAATGATTTGAGTATATATATAAATATATGCTGAAAACATGCCAAAAAGTAACTTTTGTTAATGAAAAAAAAATTCATTTGTGGAGACTCGTATATGTTCTTGTTTTTAAGTCGTAGGGATTATATCATTATATAACATATGGTTTTACTTTGTGTTTTTTGATAAAAAAGAGTATTTAATTTTGAATACGTATAATAGAATATTCCTACATCGTAGCTAATAATATAGACAATGCTGTCAACTTCACACATACAATAGTGGGACCTTCACAATCTTATAAAGTTCAAAATTTTCATATAATCTTATACCATTATTTCATCAAAATTCATAGATTTTTTTTTTGATGTGATATGTTACCTGAAATTTAATTAGGGGAAGTTACAAAATACAAACTATGCATATATCATTTTTTTTTTTTTTATAATTCAGGTAATCCGGATGAATTAAGGACCGTCAGTTCTGATACAGTTTAGGGTGGCAAGCCCCAATACCGACTAATCATGGAGCCCGAAAAAACCATGTGAATGATCCGGTGACCAAACGATTTAAATGTAGGCATATATCATTTTTACAACTTATCATTTCTTAACTAAATTCATTAGTTCTCTGTATATACTTCGAATAGCATCAAAAGAAGATTTAGCATATAGTTTTATTTTTATGTGTTTGTTAAACATTTAGCATACAGTTTATACGAGCTTTTACGTCCTTATATTAAAGTAATCAGCCGGATTAATAAATAAAACCATGGCTCATTATTTCCAAAGGATAACAAATCTCTTTTCAAACCATGGCTTAATATAATGGAACGATACAAATCTCATCAATACTTTTTCTTTGCATTTAACCATTTTCTAAACCACTGAGCTGACTTTTTGGGATATCTTTTGCCTCCATTGTTGAAATCCACATAAACCAGACCAAACCGAACTGTATATCCCATTGCCCATTCAAAGTTGTCTAGTAATGACCATGCAAAAAATCCTTTAACATTTGCTCCAACCCTGAATTTGCAACACAATTAAATTGGTTTTGTCTCATAATTTTTTTTTGTGTTTTAAATTTTATTAATAAATAATAAATGATGATGCTTACGAGATAGCGTCTTGAACCATTTTGAGATGTCGAGCATAGTAATCAATCCTATCATAATCATTAAGTAAAATTTTACCAGTACTAAATTCATCTCTCCCTACAAAAAAATTAATAATATATCATAAGAAAACTATATAAGATAATATTATCTTTGGAGTTTAAAAACATTTGTTAAATGTAAATTACCATTTTCAGTTATGTACATGATAGGATCCTTGAACTTGTATTTTGCATAAAGGACTAGATCTCGAATACCCTTAGGATATATCAAAAGCCAATCCGATGCAGCCTAAAAAAACAAAGTTTTTAGATTTTTAGACCAAACAAAAAAAAACAAATGACAATGAGTTTAGACAAGTACCTTAGGACCAATGGGAACTCCTTCTCTTTCACCTAGTTCCAACACAAACACATTTTTCAAACTCATTAAATTTCAATTAATTTAAAAAAAAAAATAAAGTATTGCATGGTAAGAAAAGGGACCTGTGACGCTGGCACAAGGGTCAGAGAACATTGTAACATCTTTGGTAGGGCAAGGAACAGCTTTTGCATACGAAGAAGAGTAATAATTGATGCCAATAAAATCATATGAACCCTTAAGCATCTTTGATTGTTCCGCAGTGAATGTAGGTAACCGACCACCTTTTACATTGTTAACCATATCAACCGGGTATTTACCAGTCACAAGTGGCTCCATGAAGTAATCAAATGTAAAGGCCATGGCTCTTGCCGCGGCTAACCTATCCTCAGCTGATTTTGTATAAGGTAAATTCCAACCCGCGTTCAAAGCAATACCAACTTGACCTTTTTGAGCCGCCTATTGAATCAATATAAACATAGTGAGTTAGTGACTATCAAATTCTTAGTATAAACTTTTCTTTATTTTCCTTACCTTGTATTTATCTTTGTAGACTTGCATGGCTGCACCATGAGCAAGGATGAGGTTGTGACCAACGATATAAGGTTCAGTAGCTCCATTTCCTGCTGTACAATTAGAGTTTGTGAACTTTGAGCATCTTCCAGGAGCCATTACACCAGCAACATATCCTTGTTGCACTACTGTTAATGGCTCGTTCAATGTCATCCAATGCTTTACTCTATCTCCAAAACTCTTGAAGCATATATCAGCATAGTCACGGAAATCGTTCCTATTTCATTACAACATATTCTATTGTTTAACGTAACGTATTGTAATAACAAACTTCAAAATTTTTGGTAATAAAAATGCTAAAAATGAAAATAAATAAATGGAAGAGACTTACACAATCTCTGAGCCACGGAATCCGCCATAAGCATCTTCAAGAGCTTGTGGTGTGTCCCAATGGAAAATGGTAGCAAAAGGTTTAATTCCTGTATACAGTAACATTAATATTTACATTGTATTAATAACTAAAGATGATTAGTCGCTATCAATCTAAGATAATAAAGTCATAAGATTCCATTCAAAGAATTGTAATTAATTAATTTAGTGAATAAAATGCAATGTTTCCAAATCCATAGGGTAAATGAAACTAGTCATTGTTTTGGATCATAGTACAATTTGGTTTTCTTGAGTTGGACCGCACTAAATAATACTCTTTTTGTTATGACTTATACAAATGTAAATTTAATAAAATAATGTATAATCATGAATGATGAAAAGTCATTAAAAGAGAATCTAAAAATTAGTATAAATATGTAATACTGTGAAATAATTTTGCAATCTAATATTACACACTCAAAGTCATAGTATAAAACATTAGTGTCTCTGTCATATATTGTTTTACCTTTGGACAGAAGCTCATTGATCAAGTTGTTGTAATAGTCAATACCAGCTTGGTTGATTCCTCCTTTTACATTCCCACCTGAAGAAGAAATAACTCATTAATATTGGCACTTAAATATCATAAAATCTCATATGAACATTAGAATAGAAGAAGATGAATCATATATAGATTACTCACGAGGCAAGATTCTCGACCATGAGATTGAGAATCTGTATGCATCAAATCCAATTTGATGTAATAAAGCCACATCTTCCTGTTTTTATAGTCAAATAATATTATGTTAAATATTATTTTTTTTGTTAAATAATTTTTTTTTAAAATATTTAATAAATAAATAAAAACATAAAATTACTTTGTAAAGATGGTAAGAGTTGTCTGCAACAGACCCATTGCTACCATCCTTTATCTTCTCTGAAACAATCAAAGCAAAATATTTGAGTTTTTTTTTCACATCTCATCAGTTCATCATATGAACAGATTCATATATTCATGTATACAGATCTTGAATCTAAATGCTTAATAAAAATAAAACCTGGGTATTTTTCAGAAAATGTATCCCAAATACTTGGTCCTCTACCATCCTCATGAGCACCTCCTTCAACCTGAGTTTTTTGTTGTTGTTTAATCAGATTTAAAAAAAAATGTTAATCAAAAATAACATAAAAGAAATAATACCTGGTAAGCAGAGGTTGCAGACCCAAAGATAAAATCTTTAGGAAAATCACTTCTTCTTAATTTAGGTATTGAAGATTTATTCTTGGCAAGAGCAACATTAAAGAACAATACAATGAACAATACTAAAGACACATATTTAACACTCATTCTTAAGTCTCTTTTGTTTTCTTGTAAGAAGATGAATCTCCAAGTGAATAATATTTATAAAGAGATGATGAGAATTGTTTAATGTCCCTCTATAAATATAGCTATTTGAGAAAGAAAAAAAGATCTGACAGAGAGATGAGTATTCAAAGTATTATAATATCTAGTTGTAGTTACCACAAAATTCAAATAACCTTATCTACTAATCTCTCTAAATAGGTAATGAATATTATATTTTTTTAATTTTTTAACAACTAAAGTCTTTTGTCTAAATATTTATCTAAAGATGAGTCATTAATTAAACGAGAATATAAAAAAAGCAAAGTATCGTTGCACGACATTTACGGGATGTGATTAACTCTATAGAAGAAACGTGAAGACGTGTAAGATTTGTTATGTCTATTTTTGTCTTTTGGTTCTTAAACGTCTTTTGGTTATATCTTAACACGTTTTTTTTGTAACGGCTATTATTTCAAATTTTTATTAATTACTTTTTGTTTTTTTGTCTGATTTTATTCCTTAACCGTTGTTTTTAAAAAATTAATTAAAAAATATTATTGTGAAAATGTTATATTCACAGGTTGGTGTAGTCTGGAACGCGTTGGAATCTGTCGGTCAAAATAATAATATAATTATCAAACCTAACATAATATATATATTATATATTCATTAAATAATTAAGACCACTCTTTGATTTCAATGTGACGAAACAAGTTATAATTATAATGAACTTTTTAAGGAGAATAATAAAGACAGTTATTATATTTAATTAATAATATAAAAATAAATTCTTATAAGTAAATTATCGTCTGTTTTTTTTTTACAAAAATAAAAAAACTTATAGTTGAGAGAAGTATTTCATACAGTGATATAATTAAACTACAGTCAATGATACTATCTGGGCCACAAAAGCAAACGTCTCTTATTGGGCTTATAAGATCTAAGGCCGAAACGTCGACGGAAACAATCGATACTATCTAGTTATTCACAATTTACTATTAAAATTTAAAAAAAAATAGAAAGAATTGGGCCTTAAAATATTTATTTTGCTATTTTGGATAAGGCTTTACACCAGAATCTGGATATATGTAATTATTTATTTTTTTGGGTAAAATATGTAATTATTTTTTAATTTCAATTTAAGAAAAAAAAAATCTATACGAAACTAGTAAATAATATTACTTTTCTATTTTTTGTTTTGTCTAAAAAATGATTGTCCAGCTGGCAAATAATAAGCTATTGGCAAATCTGTAATCTAAGCTAAAATAAAATCACTTCTATTGGAGCTCAGATTTGTTGCTGATTCAGCTGCTTTTGTTTTTACATCTCTCTTCTTATTTAAACAAAAAAAAAGTTCAACAAAAATCAAGTCTTTTTCTAGTCAAATTGAAATCAATTTCGCAATTGTGCTTTTGTTTTTAATTCTACAGCTTCATCTCACAAGAATTAGTTTTTTGAGTAGGGATTAAAGCTTCGTGATGGACTATGACTCGTTTGATAGCAGTGGTTAGCTCCGAACTTTGTGTTTTGATTAGTTCATCTTCTCTATCAGTCACTGAAATTAGGGTTTATAATTCTTGTTTGGGTCCCAATTCTGTTATACACTGGTTTGTAAGTTGTAACTGGACTGGTGTTAAATTTTCGTTTTTTTTTTAATTTTCAGATTTTGGGTGTGTTTTAATGATGAAATTTAGTCTTTTGAATTTAATGTGTGGTGATAATTATTGATGTACAAAAGGTTTGATTTGGTAATGATATATCGATTTTTTTTGGTGTTCAGGAACAGATGATGATCTGCCTCCATCACATAGGGTTTCACGACCAAGAGGAGTACTTGTGTCTGGTAATGGAAGACCTACGAATCTTCCTACATCTTATCCAAAGATGTATGATGATGTTACTACTGATATGGAAGCTCAAATTCACCAAATTGAGAAAGAAGCATACTTCTCTGTTTTGAGAGCATTTAAAGCTCAAGCTGATGCTATTACATGGGTATTTAATGAATACATTGATTTCTCTTGTTTTGTGTTAGTTTTTAGTTAGGGTTAAATGACATCTCTTTTCTCATGTATGTAACTTGTTCAGGAAAAAGAAAGTGTTTTAACTGAAATTCGTAAAGAGTTGAGTTTATCAAATGAGGAGCATAGAGAGCTTCTAGCTCGTGTTAACGCCGATGATACAATACGAAAGATTAGGTAAGGATTATTTGATTGAACAAGTGAAAAGATTCTTTTTTTTTTTCTTTCAATAACACCAGCTTGTTTGGTTATCAGAGAATGGAGACAATCTGGAGGAAAGCAACCAAGTATGCGCAATGCTGCTCAAGTGATTCATGATACATTGCCAAGCGAAGCTGTTTCATCTTCTATTAAGAAGCACAAACCAAATCAGCCAATTCCTTCTCAACCTTTCACTGGTTCTTCATCATCTTTTCATCCTCAAGCTGATCCTGCTCATCCATATGCTTCATCTACACCTAAACGAGGATCTGTTCCTAATGTCAAAGGCAAAAAGCCTAAACCAGTGAGTGAAGGACTCAGAGATTAGTATCATTTTTAATCCGAAATTATTCTTTTACAAGTTGTTTCTGTTTCTAGGTTTTGCCTGGTTCGTCTACTCCAAAACCTGTCCCATACCATCCTTCAGATCAACCTCCAAGAGGGCAAGTCATGAACAGATTACCATCTGGTCCTACTAGTTCAAGTGAACCTACAAATGGAACAGATCCCGAATCTTTTATAGGAAGAAAAGTTAGAACAAAGTGGCCTGAAGACAATACATTTTACGAGGCTACGATCACAAAGTATGATCCAGTTGAGGTGTGTGTCTTCTTAAATTGGTATTTTTATGGAATAAGAAGTTTCTTTGAACATGGTTAAACATTGTTCTAATCTTTAATTCTAGGGTGTTCATGCTCTAGTTTATGACATTGGGACAGCTAAGGAGGCTTGGGAATGGGTTAATCTCTCTGAGGTACTTACTTTTTGATCAGTAGCTTCTATAACTTTTGAGGAAAGGTTCTAAACTTTGTTTGTTTGTAACAGATATCTCCTGGGGATATAGAGTGGATAGGAGAGGATCCTAAGATCAGTAATCGATATGGTTATAATGGACAAGGTCATGGACTAAATATAACTACACCACAGCAAGGAAGTGGTTTAGCCAAGAACACTATCAGAAAAGATTTCAGAACATCACAGAATGGAACTGTGAAAAAGAAACATGGCGATATAAGAATCCGTCAAACAGATGTCCTGATCAGAGAGGTTGGTATTAATTGATTTACAAAGCAAAGCATAAAAGCTTGGTAATTATGGTTATTTAGTGAAATGATGATTGTTATTGATAGGTGGAGAGAGTTATTGGTTCACAAAATTCAAATCCTCAAGAAATTGAAATGGCTAAGAGAATGTTAGAGGTTTGATCCATTCTTTCATAAGTTAGTGTTTAACTGTTTATATATACATACACAAGTCTCATATGATCTATATTTTATTAACTTTGATTCAGGAGCAAGAACATGCACTTGTTGGTGCAATTTCAAAGCTTGAAGAAATCACTGATGGAGAAAACGGCAAGTATTTAGTTTGATATATAAGACATTTATTATCTTCATGCCCTTATATTTAGTGATATTATTCCATTTCAGCAAATAAAAGACTTAATAGTTTTACATCAAAGTACATTTGACTGTAGTTTCTAATGAGATTAGCATCACCTGGATCTCTGTTTTGTTGGATATATGTTCATTAGAATGGTTTCAGTATCTTCTTGTTGTAGCACTAGCCTAATACACTTTCCCTAATCCATAACTATGAGAATATGACTTATAATGTTAGAACTGAGGTTATATGGGATATACAATACGTTAAGCTCTCACCAAAAGGTACTAAAGGGAAGAAAGATGTTTTCAGTTCTCTATCTTCTGATTCTTTTCTTTAGCAGTTTATTGTCCTTTCCAGTGTTTCCGGTAACCCTACCTCGTTTTCCTGAGGCAGTTGCTCCGGCCTCTGTAGTTTTCTTCTGCGGTCTCCCGGGGGATCTCTTCACTGGACTATTCTCTACCTCTGCCTTCTTTTTACTCAGAGTGCTACTTCTAAGTTCTCTTGGTTTTGTATTAGTCTCTTTCTTACCACTTCCACCGCTCTTTTTCTGATCTTTAGCTTCTTCCTGCGGAGAGTTCTTCTTTAATCTCTCCAAGAAATCAGCTACACTCTTCTTCTTATCTGATGTAACTGTCTTCTTCTCTTTATTATCTGTCTCTTGGTTACTACCATTATCCATAGGCGAATTTGTTTTTGACTCTGTCTGTTTCTGTTTGTTCTTGCCTTTCCCCGTCTTGGTATTATTAGAGATAACTGACGTAGCAGCAACCCCTTTGTTGGCTCTCCTCGAGCTTCTTACACCAGTCACAATGTTCTCTTTCTCTTCTGACAATGTCTCTTCTTCTTTGCGGCTAAAGCTTGACGACGATGGAGAAGCCTTAGTGAAACCAATACTCTTCTTCTTACAAACAACAAGAGGAGCCGAAGATTTCTGTCTAGAGAGAGACGACTCTGATGTTTCAGCATCCGTTTTGATACTATTCATACCCGATGCTTGCCGGTTTATTAACTTAGGATAATATTTCCCGGTCTCTTTCCTCATTTCTTCAGAAACAACTGTTCTTAGTTCATGAGCAGCAATTGATTCTGCTGACGATGATGGAAAGAAGATAATAGCGTTTGTAAAGAGAAGATGTAGATCTCTGTAAAAACATAGGCTTGAAGAATCATAAGATCCTTGCTTCAACTTTCTCTGTATTGTAGCAATGTCCAAATGTTGCTTAACCAAGCTCTTATAATACTTTGTCTTCTGCGTTTTGATGGAACTTAAATAAGTTAGTTACAAATAGAAAAAAAAAAAAAAATTATCGGTGAGACACGACAAAGCCCATGCTACACCTACACTCTGCCACGTGTCTTAGATTGAGTGACTAAACAAATATAGATTCCATATAGAGTTAGGAATATCTCTTCAAAATATATAACATTGATTAATTTAAGATTAATAAGAAACACGAATTAATTTTATGATTAATATTAAAAAATAAGATAATTGCATACCTGGCTCCGAAGCCGGCTTTCAAACAATGATCCACGTGGATGGGACCGAATTAGATCTAGAAGACATATCAACGGCTGAGATTTACTCCCCGCCGATCTGATATTCTGTTGTTTCCACTTCCTCTCCGACGTCCCTGACTGACACGCTACCGCCGCAGTTTCCTTATTAACCGGATCCCGA
>KE157616.1:7439-24559 GCA_000411055.1 Leavenworthia alabamica
TGATGAGCAGTACATGAAGGGACATCGGTGTCAATTGCAGGCTTTGCAAGTGGTAGTAGTCGGAGAAGATGGTATCGAGGAGGAGTTAAGTTGTGAGGAAGAAGAAACAACGGAGTACGTCGAAGAAACTCCCGAGCTAGCAGAATTATCACTTAATTCGGTAGTGGGGATCTCATCTCCGCGCACCTTGAAGTTGTTGGGAAAGGTTAAAGATCAAGAGGTGGTGATTTTGATTGACTCAGGGGCGTCGCATAATTTCATATCAAGTGTGTTGGTAAAGAAGTTATCGCTCGAGCTGGTAAAAACTACAGGGTATGGTGTAGTCATGGGAGTAGGGATAGCAGTACAAGGAGAAGGAATCTGTAAGGGCTTAAAGGTGCATACACAGAACGTGGAGATTGTGGGAGATTTCTTGCCTTTGGAGTTAGGGAGTGTCGATGTAATACTGGGAGTTCAGTGGCTGGAAACATTGGGGGAGGTAAAGGTGAATTGGAAGTTGCAGGAGATGAAGTGGAAGGAGGATGGAATGATAGTTACTTTAAGAGGAGATGTGAGCCTCTGCAATGCCGAGGTGTCACTCAAATCAATGTGGAAGGCTATCAAGGAGGGTGGTGACGCGGTGATGGTAGAGTTAAACAGCTTACAACTACAGTCAGAAGGGGTAGGGGTAGTGTCGAAGGACCTCACCTTGCTAGAGATTCTGGAGAAGTATGCTAAAGTGTTTGAAGAACCGAAGAGCTTACCTCCTTCAAGGGGAAAAGAGCATGTTATTGAGTTAAAAGCAGGAGCAGGGCCAGTGAGTATCAGGCCATTTAGATACCCACAGTCACAGAAGGCAGAGTTGGAGAGACAGGTAGCTGCAATGCTGGGGGCAGGCATAATACGGCCTAGTAATAGTCCCTTCTCAAGTCCAGTATTGTTGGTTAGAAAGAAGGACAGAAGCTGGAGGTTCTGTGTGGACTACAGGGCGCTTAATAAGGCCACAGTACCTGATAGCTATCCCATACCAATGATAGACCAGTTGCTGGATGAGTTACATGGAGCTGAATATTTTTCTAAGCTGGATTTGAGATCGGGATATCATCAGATCAGGGTAAGAAGAGAAGATGTGCCAAAGACTGCATTCAGGACTCATGATGGCCATTATGAGTTCCTGGTAATGCCATTTGGCTTGATGAACGCGCCGGCAACCTTCCAATCCCTCATGAATGACCTATTCCGACCATTCTTAAGGAGGTATGTGCTAGTCTTTTTCGATGACATTTTGGTATTTAGTAAGACTGTGGAGGAGCACAGGGAGCATGTGCAACAGGTGTTGAAGATCTTGCTGGATAATCAGTTGTATGCTAATGGGAAGAAGTGTCAATTTGGACATACACAGATTGAGTACTTGGGACACGTGATCTCTGGACAGGGGGTAGCAGCAGATCCAGAGAAGGTGAGAGCAATGAATCAGTGGCCTAGATTCAAAAACATAAGGGATCTCCGTGGGTTTTTAGGTCTTACTGGGTATTACAGGAGGTTTGTAAAAGGTTATGGTATAGTAGCAAGGGCATTGACAGACCTGCTAAAGAAAGATCAGTTTAAGTGGAATGAAGGAGCAGAGAAAGCCTTTGATGATCTGAAGAAAGCTATGACTACCATTCCTGTGTTGGGTCTACCAGACTTCAGTAAGTTGTTTATCCTGGAAACAGACGCTTCTGGTGTGGGGTTGGGAGCTGTACTGATGCAGGAGAAGAGGCCCTTGGCTTATTTTAGCAGAGGTCTAACAGACAGAGAAAAGGAAAGGTCGGTGTATGAAAGGGAGTTGATGGCTATAGTATTGGCTGTACAGAAGTGGAGACACTATCTCATGGGAAGGAAGTTTGTAGTAAGGACTGACCAGAAAAGTCTCAAGTTCCTTTTGGAACAGAGAGAGGTGAACTTGGAGTATCAGAAGTGGTTGACTAAGTTGTTGGGATTCGATTTTGAGATACAATACAAGCCAGGCCTAGAGAACAAGGCTGCAGATGCATTGTCTAGACAAGGAATGGAATGCAATGTGTTGGCTATAACTGTGCCAACTGTGATAGAATTGGAAGAAATTTATGATGCAGTAAACAGAGATGAAAAGCTGAGACAGATTAAGGAGGAGGTTAGGAGGAATGCAGAGTCTCATCAAGGTTACTCACTAGTACAAGGAAGGCTGTTGTACAAAGAGAAGTTAGTAGTTCCCAGGGAGTCACCATTAACACACATTATAATGAAGGAATTTCATGATGGGATGATAGGGGGTCACGCAGGAGTGTTAAAGACTCAAAAGAGGATACATGAGGTATTTTACTGGGACAAGATGATGTCAGATATCAGGAACTATGTGGCAGCTTGTGAGGAATGCCAGAGACAGAAATATTCAACACTTGCACCGGCAGGGTTGTTACAGCCATTAGCAGTTCCTGAGAAGATATGGGAGGATGTGTCGATGGATTTCATAGAGGGGCTTCCTAACTCTAAAGGATACAATAGCATTATGGTAGTGGTGGATCGGTTATCTAAATATGCTCACTTTGTACCTGTGAAACATCCATTCTCAGCTGCAGACATCGCCAGCATATTCATCCAAGAGATAGTCAGGCTACATGGTTTTCCAAGGTCAATAGTATCAGACAGAGCAAAGATGTTTGTTAGTAAGTTTTGGCAGGAGATGTTCAAACAAGCAAAGACGAAACTGAGACTTAGCACTGCCTATCACCCCCAGTCAGATGGACAAACGGAAGTTGTAAACAGAAGCTTGGAGACCTACTTGAGGTGTTTTGTGGGAGATCAACCAAAGTTATGGTCCAACTATATGGTGTGGGCGGAATACTGGTATAACAGCTCTTTTCATTCCTCTATTAAAATGTCTCCGTTTCAAGCAGTGTATGGGAGGGAGGCGCCTGGCATTGTGAAATTTGAGTCGGGTTCTACAGCAGTAGCAGATCTGGAAGTGAAGTTGAAGGAAAGGGATTGTATGCTGGAACAAATTAAAGAACATTTACACAAGGCTCAACAATATATGAAAGACAGAGCAGATGCACATAGAAGGGAAGTCACTTTGGAAGTTGGGGAGGCAGTATACCTGAAGCTCAGACCCTATCGTCAGAAGACATTGGCAAAGAGAGCTTATGAGAAACTAAGTCCCAGGTATTATGGGCCATTTGTCATAGAAGAGAAAGTAGGAAAGGTGGCTTACAGGTTGAAATTGCCGGATGGAGCAAAGATACATCCTACCTTTCATGTATCTCAACTCAAAAAAGCAATAGGAGAGGCAACAGTGGAGCATGGCCTTCCGGAACATCTCAATGAGGAAGGTTTCTTACAGGTAGAGCCTGAGTGGGTGATTGCGAGCAGGTGCAACTCTAAATCAGGACAAGAAGAAGTGTTAGTGAAGTGGAAGGGACTACCAGATTATGAAAGTTCATGGGAGTTAAAGGCAGTGATGGAAAAACAATATCCTCACTTCAACCTTGAGGACAAGGTTGGTTTGTAGGAGGGGAGTATTGATACATTTGCAGCACAAAGACCACCAATACTATTTATGTACAAGAGGAAGAACAAGAACAAAAGTGGCTAAAAGGAGAGGAAGTATCTAAAAGGGCCGGATCAAGGTTATAGCTTGAGAATGGGTCTTAGTATAGCTGAATATGAATAAGTATGGTTATCACTTAATCAGGGTTGGTTTCTTGGTTAAGAGAGTAGTAGGATCACTATATAAGGGACTTTTAGAAGTAAGACATTTTCATCTTTTGGCTTGTAACTAAAAGAGTTGGTAAGAAGGGGAAGGCTCCATTGTAAACCTTCGGGTCTTTTATTATCAATACAAGTATTGTTTATCATTATTACATCTGTTATTGATTGATAATCTTATCAAAACCATTTGCACAACGTCTTCTACATAAGTGACACTGTTGATAATTGACTAATACAAAATACTCTCCTACCCTCTCTGGGCAGGACAGTATCAAACACACCTAAGCCATTCTATGACAAAACCAAATGGCAGACAAATGAACCCTGTGAGTTGCCATAACTACAGGGATGCAAATAATGAAATAAACTCAGACCTAACCATGAATACAATGGCCAATGACTGAATCCCCAAAACAACAAGAAGAAGAAAGAATGAAAATAATATACACAAATGCTCACACGATGTATTTATGTGTATGCAGCAGAAACAATTGTGTTTGGTTGACCATACCAAGCTCCCAAAGGACAGTTAAGATGTACTGCCTTCTTTACGTGCGTGTAAGAATCCAAAACCCGAGTTTTCACGGATGAGTTGAGGAGGTTCAATGTCATTTACATCAACTTGTTTCATTGACTTTGATATGTCTTCCACCGTGAATGGAATGCTGTGTTTTAATTGATTTCTCTGGTTAGTTGATAAAATGTGAAGGGTACAAAGAGATTGACTATAAACTCTTATCATATTACCTTGAGTCATCATCCAAAAGGAAGGAGCTGCTTACTGTGCAGTTCGAGTCCTCTGTCATCATAACCCTCATGTTTGCAATAACCTATTTGTTTTAGAAATAACCCAATCAGTACCATATCTAGGCAAACAAAACAAAAAACTTAGTTTTTCACATACATCTGAAGAAACACTATGTGTGCCATATTTGTCATCCCAGTACATAGTGCTGATTCTGTATAGCTGCTGTATGCTTAGTACCTGAACCAGAAAACCAACTTCAGTGTCCTCTCATGGAAAAGTAATTTCACTAACCATCTAAACACAGCTTTGACTGCGTAGAAGAGACTAATACCGGACAGAGTTGTCTTGTAATTTCTTCTAAGGTCTTTTTCGGCTTTTGATGAATAACCTGAATAGAGAGTCACATTAGCACAATGTAATGGAAGAGCATAAAAAGGAGTGGCACAGCATCGCCTAAGATTTTTACCAAGAAGCCAACAGCCTGCCTAATATGCCGCAACTCATCCCAAGCTGAGCCAGCATACTGAAAGAAATTGAAACAACACTTACATGTCAAAAGATGTAAAAAATATTTTACGTGATTTGGAGGCAAAGCATGAAGAAATTTCATCTTACTTCGTCAGTAGCTTCTATACACCACTGCTCCAGTTCGGCCAAACCTGCTTTAACGTACTCCCCATTGCTGAAAGAGCAACACTCACGACGTAGAAGAAGACTGCACATTGTTTATAACATAAGTCTGTCAACCAAGGAAAAAGTGGTTTGAGAGGGAAAAAATGAAGGGATTACAAGTGAGACATGCCTGTTGAAAAGCTGAACGTTGATGAAGGAGAATATTTGTGTGAATACTTTGCGGACTAAAAAGGGTGGAGCCTGTGTATCATGTAAACATAGATTGTAATCATCATCACCAAAAAATATTTAAGGTTTTACTTTGTTTAATTTCTGATGGAAGTATGGAACTCACATTGTTCGCTTTCATTAGATTTAAGTAACTGTTTAGGCTTTTCCTAATACTTTGCCAATGGGCAATCAAAGCTTGTTGCGCAACAGCATTTGCTTGTGCTCTCCCTTTGACCAAACTTGCCCTTGAATTTCTTGGTGCCTGAATCATGAAAGACTTTCATTATACTAAACCGAAAAGTTAACAAAATTAATAATTAGAGATTCACTGCTCAATAGCAATAAAGAGTCATTCTGGAAGTTTTGGAGGCATTGACTAAGACATGTTTATCCATGTGAGATTCATTATTAACTTTCAAGCCGTCTAATTTATAACATCTCTTCCCAGGAACTGTTTTCTGAACACAAAGCAACGAAGATATTACCTGTATACATAACCCAATAAGAGGAGAGATCTCTTTCTTTAAGTTATCTCTGATCATTCCATATATCTTCTCGAGGTATGCAGTAAGCTGCTGCTTGAAAAGTAGTGCGGGGTACTTTGCTTCAACTTGCCTCAAGCCGTCAAGCTTGGTGACCCCTTGTCTATTCATAAAAGAGAGTCCAGCACTTTGAGGAGGTCCTCTTAATCCCTATGTAGATTGTTAAAGAGGCACACAAGATGAATTGAGTCCGACACACTGAGGCTGATTAAAAAAAGATAATAAATTCATTTGCAGCTTCTTACAGGTGACATCCTTCCAAATAAGGATGATGTTGTTGTTCGTCGTCTCTGTGGTGTTAAACTAGCTGCTCCAGTTGCCTTGAGTGTGTGTTGCAGAAGCAATAATAAAGTGGCTGAATTAGATAACCAATATGCCAAAACCTCATTATTGTCTGGGACCTGTATGAAGAAAACATTTCCAATTGAAAATTCAAAAAATCATTAGTTTGAATGATTTAGAACAAGCTGAAACAGTACAAACATGCTTCTGAACAATGAAGCAAGAAAGAATCAACTTACTTCAATGGCCGAAGCTATAGTTTGAATGATACAATCAAATACACTAGTTCTTTCAACTTCAAATGATCTCCACTGAAGGAGACATTTGTATATGACACATGCGGCAACAGGCTTGCCTCCATCATATCCAAGATTCTGCGAGATACACTTGACTAGTAGTTCCTGGTTTTCCTGAATGACATGAAGATTATAACATATGTTAATGGGTTCCCATCATTACAAGAAATTAATGTCTATGAAACATGCACAGAGTAGTTACCTGCTGCTTTTCATTCAGATATTTCTGTGGTTTCTCCTCAGACTCAGGTTCCCGTACAGCAAGTGTCATGTCCTGTGACATTTGTAGACGATAAGAAATTAAAGAAACAAGAAAGTATCCTGGTTCCCTTTTGAAAAAGTTCTCTTCCCCTTACCGGTGTAGTCTTTGTTTCTCCATTAATAATATTTCCATTCTCTGGAGTTCTCTGAACATTGAGAAGAAAAGATTACATGAACAAACAGGCCTTATGTTTATATGTACAGAAAGAAAGAAAAAATTGTATAATGTTGGCACCAGTAAAAGCATTGTTTTTGATCTCGCAGGCATAGATCTGCTGGTTGGCGATATTGCGAGTGCCTGTTGCCGAAGTACTTGAATTTCTGACTCTGAATTGGAAAGCTTCTCTTCTAGTCTGAACCAAAAGCAAAATCAACATGTAAAACTTCGGAACAGAAGAAACACAATTCTAACTTATTTAATCAACCATGAGGTATTAGAATATGTCTTTTTCTGTTGATCTTTTATCGATATATTTTACGAACCTTTGTACCAATTCATGAAGCTGATCTGCTTTTCTAGTGGCATTTTCAAGCTCTGTGGCCAGCTCAGAATTTCTAGCCTCTGCCTCTGAGAAAGACTTTTTCAAGTTTTCCATAGCTTGTCGTTCAGACTGAAGCGAAGCCTGTAACAAAATATGATTACATATAACACATCAAAACTACAATATTAAGGGCCTAATCAGCAGATGTCTACTATGTTTGATATTGAATATATAAAGGATGAACTGATAAGATGAAACAGGTACCTGCAGAGCCTCCACCTCTGATGTTAATGAATTGAGTTTTTCAGTATCTTCAACCAACACCGGTGTCTCTTTAATGACTGGAGGTGCTTCTTCAATAGCTTTCCTAGCAGCCTCCCTTTCTCTAATCACAGAAGCCTTTCCTTCTTCAACTTCCAACCGCAATGCTTGCAAAGCCTCTTGTTGTTTTGCATATTCTTGGGCTTTTGCTTCTTCCAGCTCGCTCTATATTACCAGTGATTATCAATAACAGTGTAAACAAATATTGATATTATCCCCGTATATGCAAATGAACTTACTCTCTGTCTCTTTTCTAGTTGTAAACGCAATGTTAATTCCTCAACACGCTTTTCAAGTTTGTCTTTCGCCTCTCTAAGGGCGCCTGTGTCTCGTGCGGCCTGATTCAATTAATTGTAAATGTAAGAACCTGATTTGTTGCAGAAACTTGTGAGTACTTAGCAGAATAACTTTTAAAAAAAACTGAACCATCTTAAGTGTCCTCAATTCTCTTCGTGCAACCCTGCTCCTCCAGCCACATTGCGAAGAAAGAGCAGCTTTCTGGAGTTTCTTGTAGTAAGAATGTGCGAGGTGACTACGGAGACGAGCCTATGTTTTAAAAAAAATGAAGGAGTAACCATCAGATTGCTGATGTAAAAGGGACAATTTTGCACATTGACGATCCATGCTATTATTTTCTCAGTTATGTAAACGAGAATGACCCAAAGAAGTTTCTTAGCAACAACCTGAATAATTGTAGCAGCCTTCATTTGCTTTCTGAATCTGAACTCATTGCGAGCAACCATTCCCCTTAATGATGTTTGCACTGTTATCATTGAGCGTCTAATTCTTAAATAAGATTCTCTGGCTGTATGTCTTCTGAAACTCTTCTGAACCTTCACCGCTGCTGCCTGGCGTCGCATCTCCTCATAAAGGTTGCACGCCAATTTGCCTTGCATTCAATAAATAATTTTGAGAAGCTCACACACACTTCTAAAAAGTAATAGGATCCACAGAGAAAAGAGGCAGATGAACAGAAAAAATATTTCTCATTTGCATGACAATACAAAACAATGGTGGATGGTAACAAGCCACTAATTTCATAGCTACAGAGAAGCAAGAAAACTTCTAATCCAATATGCTGGACAACTACAACAACAGCAGCATAAGAGGAGCAAAGTCTTGATATAAATTATGGGAGAAGATACCTCGGCAGTTGGATTGTAAAACAATAGCAGCTCCACGTAGAGCACGGAATTCTTTACGTGCGATATAAGTCCTGCTTTGCCTTTGGATTCTCCTAGAAGCATTTCCAAGAACCTCAGCTCTTCTTGCATCCAACTCAGCCATCTGCCCAGCTCTAAGGAATACTTTTGTTTTCCCTAACTGAAAGTGGCAGCATGTTGGATAAATTAGACATAGTTCCTCAAACATAAAAAGAACCATTACATAATTCGATTACAAAATGACTTACTTCATAACCCTTTAAGCCTATCTTATCCAGAAGCATTCTACATGCAACTTTGTCATCATAACTGCACATTAATAGGAACCATTACAAACATCGAAAAAGTAGAAAGCCAGTTTCAAAGAGAAAGAAAAAACTACAAGTAACAAGAGACATCTATTTTCTGTTCAAAAGCCATTTTTCAGGATTATACAGAACTACCAGAGAAAGAAAAAGTTTATATCAACTGAAACTTACTTTCCCTCCAGAACTTCTGGAGCAAGAACACCAAAACGATTGAGAAACTCATAAAACGTCCGCTTTGTAGGATAACCTGCACAGCTGATTCTAATAGCTTCCAGAACACCCTTAACAAAAGTAAGACATATAGTAAGCCATTAGGTTGAAATGCCTTCGTTATAGTTAAGATACCACAAAACAGATATAAATAATATGGAAGGTTCTGAATGTACTTACTCCACATCGTAATTGTTGAATTACATTCACATTCTCGAAGATGGCAGGCTTAAGTGCATTATTTGGCTTCACACATCTGATGTAGTGAGGTTCAGTTGAATTCAGTGTTTCCATCAAAGATTGAAGTTGAAGCTAGAATTTCAGATAGAATTGGTCTAGTTAAAAACATATAAAAATGTACGAGACATTTTGTGCTAGAGTTTCCACTACATTATATTTAAAATCATGACTCATCTCCAACATGGGTGAAAACATGAAAGCCATAGACTAAACAACTTAATTATGTCTGAATCAGTGATATGGCTGCTCTATCAAGCATATTTAGGACCAAATGTTAGAGATGTCTCCCCTACATACAGACTATTTATGATTATCTGTCTAAGAGGAAAGCCTTAGTACCTTAAATATCTAATGTAAAGGAGAATATAGCATAGCAGTTTTAGAGAACAAAGCTATATAAAGAGCAGAAAAAAAAACTATACCTTAAAGCGTGACCCAATGGAAGAAAATTTGGTTTTACTTGATGTTTCTTCTGCTAGGCGAGGAAATAGACCAGCAACGAAAGTATCACTGGAAGCGATCAAAAGATCCTGATGTTCTGCCACCACGTAATCTTTGTTCTTGTCAAGGAACAAGTCAGCAGCATAAGTTACCTGTTTCAGTAGGAAAAAGAGAATGTTAACCGGAAAAATATCTAAAACTTATCATAAACATGTGAAAGATGTTTTACCTCTCCAGCATAATGTGATATTGCAAAGCTGGTCCGAGATAGCTTTGGTTTGATAAACCGTTTATGGTTTTTGAATGTTTGAAACAGCTTCTGAGCAAATGTTTCATGTGTAGACTTCGGAAACATACTGCAAAAGAATCGAATATCCATTATACAGTTGATCTTAGTCAAATTAAGCAAAGTAGCATCTTCATCAGAATAATAGAAGATTTTTAGTCCATGAACATAAACTGAAATAGTTTTGTCTAAAGAGTAGCCTACCATGCTTCATCTAGAAGTGCAATGACTCCTCCAGGTTTCTGAAAGAGCAAGTCATATACACACACATATGTGTCACAAATGATAAAATAACTGTTACAAAAATATGATAGAATAAAATTAGACAAGATGACATTAGGACACCTTCTCAATGAGATCCAACACATCCTTGTTATCAACAAATTCTATGTAACTCCAGTTGATCTCTTCTTTGGTATAATCTTCTTGTTCCATTTTGAAAACATGCTGTGAAAAAATAATTATTGTACGTCAAATCTAAGTAGGTAGAGGAGAACATATCTGAAAGATAGTAGTGGGTAAGAACACAACGGACCTGGTTGAAATGTTGTTGCAGCTTTTCATTAGTAAAATTGATGCAAAACTGCTCAAAACTGTAAAAAATTACCAAAAAAAGTCAATAGAGCTTTTAACATTTACAGAAGAGAAAATTATTCTGCAAGCTACAAAATTTACCTGTTGATCTTAAAGCTTTCAAACCCATAGATATCAAGAACTCCAATTATTGTCTTAGAGTTCGGATCTTGACCAATAGAATTGTTAATTTTATCAACAATCCTGTAAAAAAGGATATAGGGGTTATAAGAAATAACAAAATCTAAAGTGGCAGATGTAGTTCTGATGTATAAATGATAAATACTGATACAACATTTGAAACATGTCCAGTATAGAAGAGCAAACTTAGAGAAAACCAAAAAATAACATAAGAGCAGGCAAATCTAAAGAGAGAAAGTTTCTTTGTATACCAATCAAACAAGCGTGAATAGATAGTTTTTGCTAATGCATCCCTGCTACCCATGGCTGAATCAGGATCAAGTGTTCTTGTAATAACCTCTTCTGGTGTCACCATTACACGTTTTATCAATGCATCTTCCAAACTCTTAGCATCACACCTTTTGAAAGAAGTGAGTCCCAGATCAAAGATGTAAAAAAAGAAACAAAATAGGAATTGAGATTAGCAAAAGTAAGCTGCACATACCTAAGAAGTTCAGCAGTTACATCCAGATGAAATCTTGACGTGTTGTCCTTCAAAACTGAGGAGTCAATCTCTTTTCCTTTTGCAAATTCGACGTTACCTAGATGCAGGATTGCAGCAACAACTCTAAAAATTGCATCCTGATAGCAATTATCAGAACAATCAATAAGATGCTCTAATCATTTCTTGTTGGAAAAAGGAGCAAACAAAAAACTAACTTGTTCCTCTTCACTGATGCCAACAATATCCATAGCTCGTCGGGTAGCAAGATATTCCTCGGTGTCATCCACTCCATCCAGTTTATAGCACTTAGATTGATTTAGGTAGTGGAATTTTGTAGGATCTCCCAACTTAAACTTTTCTCTTTCCTACATATTGGGAAAAGAAACGAAATCCCCAGTTACTTATTCATCTGATAAAAAGTAGAAAGTCTCACAATATACATCAATCTTCAGCACCAATACCTCAAGTGGGGCAGCACATAAAAGGTAAAAGCAGTGGTAATTTCTTTCAGGATCTGATATTTGACACACTCGAGACCTTTCCAACAAATATGTTCTCACAGCTGCTCCTGATATTCTCCCACAGTTGTCAAACTGAAGCTCGACAAACTTTCCAAATCGACTGCATTTTGATTAAAAGACTATAAGTTACAATAAGGATTATCTGATTTGAAGCTTTTCTAAAAAGAAGTCTTCCTAGTACACAATAATCAATCACGTAGGAAGGGATAACTATTAAATTGGTGTAAGGAAAAGGATTAATCCTTCACTTTAAAAATGAAGAAGGACAAGAGATTAACATGGTTTATATGTAATTTAATTTGGTTATGTGCCACTTGTGCAATTGATTCTCTGAGGTTTCTTATAAGTTTGACTATGCAACTCATAAAACATTTAAAGAGAAGTTTTAAAGGAAAATCCTCTCAGTGAACATACTCATACCTGGAGTTGTTGTTCCTGAGAGTTTTGGCGTTGCCAAAAGCTTCAAGAACTGGATTTGACTGTATAGCAACAAGGAAACCAAAATAGTTAATCAGGTTAGCATTACAAGCCTCTCCGTGAAAATATATCAATGCAGTAGCTAAATAGTATGCATAGAGGTTGATGCCCTTCTCCTCACCTCCAGAACTTGCTGTTCCACTGTCCTTCCTTCAACACCGGATCGACCACCAAGGTACGCAAGGTAGCGCATAAGCATCTTTGTGGTCTCAGTCTTACCAGCACCACTTTCCCCACTAACCAGAATTGAGTTGCTCTTGCCCTCATTAATCATCGCCCTACCCAGAGAAGCAATACACTAGCATGAGATAAATGTATAAATAAAGAGTAACTAAGATAATTGCTGCTAGTGAAATCATTGATGAGTCTTAATTACCTGTAAGCAACTTCTGCAATTGCAAACACATGGGGGCTTAATTCCCCAAAACCTGCTCCTTTATATTGCTCCATCATATGAGTATCATAGAGATGTGGTAATCTTTGAAACGGATTTACAGCAATCAAGATGTTTCCGGTATATGTCTGCGCAAAGTCATTTTAACGGAAATATTTAGGATTGTTCTGTACTTCCTAGGAACTCAATATATGATTCCATGAGTACTCAGTGCAGAATATGTATAACAACTTACATAAATTTCATTCAGCTCATATCTCATTGCCAAGTTATTCAAAACACCAGGTTCATGTAAATATGAGAGCTTTGTCATGTCATCAACACCTCCAGGAAGCGCTTCTGTATCCTTTGGAAAGACGTTTGCCATATTGGCCACAACCTGAAATTGAATTCCATTGATTTGATTGATACAATATTTGGTTTCAATGATTGTAACAGAAGTATGAAACAGGGATGTCAATGTCATTTGTTAGAGAAGTAATAAGCATCTACGGCAAAAGATGTTAAAGGACTAGTTTTTTGCTCAAAGGTAAACAGACACCCTAAGCAGAAAGATCTTATCCATGTAGAAACAACGTACAAGGATTGAAAACTTACTGTCTTCCCGTTTGTGGCCTGTACATGAACTTGTTCGCCATTAATTTTGACAACTTCTCCATCAATCCATGCCACTCCTGGATCTTCAATCCAAACATGAGAACCAACTATTATATTGACAGGAGCAACCTACAGGATATAAAGAATCAACGTGTAAGATACAACGATTTTAGTAACCACACACAAGCTGTTTCATAATTTTATCAGCAAAAGCTATAGAGCAGGAAGCAATACAGCAATTCCTCCTTCGAACGCCATAACAAAATCAGTGCAATTAGTTTAACTAGATGGAACCAGACACACGAACTTAAACCGAAAGTAAATTGTTTTGCATAACTAGGAACATAACTTTCTGTTTATCATCAAAAATACACAATATTTTCTAATGGCATAAGAAACATATAATCTACAAGGAAAATTTCCTACAATTAGTTTTCATAAGATCTAGAGAAAATGATCTTGAGTTTACACTCCCAACCAAACAATCAAATCTGAACTTTAGAAACTAAATCTTCAGCCTTGATAAAGTAAAACGTTAAAGCAATCATGAAGTGGTCTCACTTGATGCAAAATATGAACACAAAATAACATAGAAACCTTACAAGACCTCATTACAACATGATATCTGAGACAGGGTCAAGAGTAGCTAATAATATAAGAAATAACATATCCAAAATAATGAGAGCTTCAAAGTAAAATGATAGTCCAAGAAACTTGGACCATACCTGCCAATAACACTTTGTAAATGTTTAACCTAAAAAAATAAACTTCTTCATTATGCAATTCAAAAAGTATTCACTTCCCAACAAGGATCAAGGTTTCTGATAGATTGAAGGTACCAATAGCCATAAAACAAAGATGTTTCTACTAACGAACACCCAAATCGAATGAAGTAGAAAACTATATAAAATTGTTTACTTGATCAAATCCAATTAAAAACATTTAATAAGCAAACTCGGGAAACAAATAGGATGATGATAAATACCATGGCAACTCTTATTTCCAATAGATCTTCTCTTTGCTCACTAACTCATCCAAAAAGATACCGAGTTTTAGCAGAACGCTGACTCAACGAGTCAAGCAGCTGGACGAGTCAGATCGGGCAGATTCTTGAGTTGGTGGTCTGAAAATTCTCGTCAGAGTGAGTTCAATCTCTTCCCAGAAAGCTGATGCTGAAGAAGAAGAAGAAGAAGAAGAAGAAGAAGAAGATGGTCTTGCCTTTCTTACAGACGTCAATGGCTTCTTTTTTGTTTTCTCTCTCTCTCTCTATGTTCGAGCAATGTTTTTTTTAGTAAAACTATTGTTTTTTTTCTTCAAAAAAAGCAAAATTAGGTGCGTGCCTGAGAATTGAGATTGGTCAAGTGGGGTCCAGTGAGAGAGGTGGATCGAGTTGGACATTCGTGGTCAGCCACCCAAACAGTCCTCAGACAACGTTGAGAAAATAAAAACATTTTAAGTCGTTTGTCTTTGCCCTTTGAATTTCTTTTTTTTACTATTATGCCCTTTCTTAAGAGTAAATTATGGCTAATTTGTCTCTTAATTAATTTAATCGTTTTCGTTTTGAGGATTAGTTAGATGAGGAAGTATATTTAATGAGTTTTTCTATTTTGAAAATACAACTTGTGAACAATGTTTTAAACAGAAAATGATTTGACTCAATGTGTCACAGAATATTATTTTTTTGGGATGATAAGATTAACGTCTCTAGAAATACTCTATCATGCAATATGGGGGTACTTAACGTCTAATACTAGCTTATAAATGCAATCATCATCTATTAACTCTAAAATTGTGATTATTTAAGGATTACAAACTTTATGCAAAGTTTTCAAGCCAGAAAAAAAATTATTGATTTGAAACATTTGGGCATAAACATATTTATCAGTTTATCACATTGCTCATCCTCAAGGATGCTAAATTCACCCATATTGAATGTAATAGTATTGGATCTGGACGGGCTGAAACAATACTTTTGATTTCGGCTATACTACTCGGATTTAGATGGGCCGGGTCTTCAATATACGTACAATGGTAACTTTGTGAAGCATGTGGCAAGCTTAATGGTTTCATGTGACATTTTACAATAAATTTCATGAAAAATTAAGCTTTGATTTTTTTTTTAAATTTTGAAAACAAAGACGTCACCAAAAGCACAACGAGAATAGATTCAATGGAAAGTAAATTTCAGTTTCCATAACTTGGCGAAATTGATTACAAAAAAGAAAGATGCTAAGCAATCATAAGTATCATATGCGGTAAGACCAAATGAACCTGATCATTTTGATTACACAGAATGTTCCTGGCACCATTCCCTGCTTTAGTGACCATATTTTTGAAACTCCCACTCACTGTTATCTGTTCAAACTCAGCAATATTAACAAACAAAACTAGTTTAAAAGGTAAGCTTAAAAAAACTCAAGAAGCACATACCCAATGGACAAACTTGACGAGTCTTTAACCATCTGCTAATGCAGTGAAAGTGGAAGGCGTGATTGCAAACCCCTGCAAGTAACCGCATTCAGTGTCTTTAGTTAGGCAAGGCACTTATATTATCCGTATCACTCGAGTAGTCCAGAAACACATTATAGATTCATAAAGTCCTCATATATCACATATAATATTTTCAGCTAACAAGATTCATCCTCAAATTGGTCATTGTTCATTAAGAATACAGAGATAAACATAATGCAGTGGTTTTGATCATCATGAGTTTCTATTTTCTTCCTCGATTGTACAACACAATAACTAGTTCATGGTGTCTCTTACAAAATCTTTTAATTCCATAACTCTAATCATCAGTACTACTCTTTAAATAAGCAAAATTCAATAACAAGATTTACCAAACCCACTCTTAGATACTTAGAATTGCTTCACACAACAATAAGTTTTCTATACAACATTTTTGATAGCTACAATGGTAAAAAAAAACACGATCAAGTATTAGAATCAAGATCATATAAGAAACAAGACTTACCCCAAGCAACAGTGCATTCCTCACTTGTGGCACTAGCCTGATTAGCCTGACACTCAATACCTAAAACAACAATCAAACACACACCATAACGAATTAAGCTCTAAACAATCGAAGAATTCAGTAATCTCAATCGTCAATGATGTGGTTTTCTCAGACTTACATAGATCCATGATGTGGTTTCTACAGATTGCACAGTTGTCAACAACGATATCTGAAACCAAACAATGAACAATCAATAAAAGTTCAATGAACCAAAAAAATTAAATCGTAAATTGAACATTGAAGAACATATTGAAGAATAGTATGAAGGTATTCGTGGTTAACCCCAAGCCCAGAGAGCAACGGCGCTCCATTTTTTAATCTCAAATCGCTTAGGTTTCTTGTTAGAAGAAGAAGCGGCTGCGCTGTTAGAAGCTTCTCCTGAAGGAACCATAGTAACGTCGGAATCGAGAGTCGTCATTGATCTCTGATCGATAGGAAAACGAAAACCCTAGAAAAAAGTCGAAGAGAAATCGATTGAGCTCCTTTGCAAATGATGATGAAAAGACGACGACGGAAGCGTGAGGAGAGAAGAGAGATAAAAAATAGTTTGGGCTTTACTTATATAATGGGCTTAAGTTTTCCTTTTCTAATCTAACTAAGTTCTCCAAAATTAACATAAACTAGAGTCGCACCATATAAAATAATATTTTTATTTATTTAGAATTTATATATTTTATTTACGTAATTTTTGTTATTATTTTTTATTTTATACTATTTATATTTTTTATAGTATTCAAAATAAAATAAAATTAAATATATAAAAAAATTAAACTAATACATTTGTCT